>OX235265.1:5430000-5437500 GCA_944472135.2 Trichobilharzia regenti
TCTCTGTATTCATGTTGAGGTATTTAACCCCTCCAACACCATAATGGATACCAAGGTATTTGAACGTGTCAGTGTTATTTAAAGGCCTGATTTTAGTTCCATCAACCGTGATTGTTAAGTTGGTAATACAGGACTTGCCCTCTTTTCCTAATTTTGGTCTTCTTATGGAGAATGACTTATTGGTATTAATTTGTAATCCGCATTTACCCAAGTTTTTAGATAATGTATTCAGCTTGTGTTGTAGTCCAAGCCATTTGATGAAGCAAGAATTATTAAGTCATCTGCATAGGCTATGGAGCTAATGCTACCATTACCTATCATAATTTTAACACTTGGGGCCGATAGGCTGATTACCTCATCCATACACATTATGAATAGTAATGGAGAGAGAGATGGATCGCCTTGTCTTACTCCTTTGTTAACCGAATAAACTTTGTTACCTATTCTGACTTTTGCCTTTTTATAGGCAGATTCTATGTAGTTCACCAGTGGATCTGGTGCACCGTATATGCTGCTTGCTACTCTCTTTATAGTGTCATGTGATATTGAGTCGAAAGCCTTTGCTATGTCCACTGAGCAAATTGCCATGTTTTGGCAATCTCTTTGTGCTTGTTTGAGTGTTGTGTCCAATATGACATTGGCATCGAAACAACCATCTCCTTTTAGGAATGCCATCTGCGAGTTTAGTCTAAGTAGGCTATTGCTCCATCGCTCGCTCAGCCAATATACCATTAAGGCATCTCACAATCACTGGTGAAATTGAAATTGGCCTGTACTCTGATGGTAGCATAGGGTTATCGCATTTTGGTATCAATACTACCCTAGCCATTGCCAGGTGATCTGGAGTAGTTTCTAAGACCAGCATCATGTTCAGTAGAGCTCTAAGTGATTGAGCATTTCTACGGCCAAGAGCTTTCGGTGTAACATCGTCAGGTCCAGGTGCTGAATTGCCCATCCTTCGAAGGGCCTTTTTAATTTCAGAGTATTCTATTGGCTTAAGAAAGTCCCAGTTTGTCTCTAGGGCTTTGATTATGGGTCTGTTATCTTTAACACTCGCCTGTTCAAACATATTACCCCAATGGTCTGTACAGTCTTTAGGCATCGGGGGCTTTGGTTTGTAGGCATTACGCCATCGTCCAGTTAATATTTCATCTGCCCCCCTTTTTCGGTTATTTTTTAGTCTTTTTTGTACGTGTCTTTTAGTCAATCTCCTGATAGCCGCCGCCTCGCTGTATTGTTTTTTTGCCATAGTGACATTCTTGCGTATTTTAATACCTTTCGTGTTCATTTTATTTTATTTATTTATTTTTTATTTTTATTTTTGATTAAAGCTTGATTCCACACCGTATTTTTGGTACAAGTGTGGAATTTTCAGCGTGGATATCGGTAGCCCAAAATTTGCAGGCCGACCATAGATATCAAGTGTGCGCCGGTGTGGGCTCGAACCCTGGACCATGTGCATGGTCGGCGAGAGTCCTAACCACTGTGCCACCGACGTACAGTATGAGGAAATGATTTTTCCACATATGTGTTAAGCCTTGCTAGGCCTGCTTCCCATGAAAGTGGCCCGATTAGGAGTTTCTTTGCCAATTTGTATATTGCATGGTGTTTGGGACAGGTCTCAACAATATCCGTTAATATATTGGTTTTCCAAGAGTCCGCATATCCTGTGTTCTCAGCAGGGTCCTCCTCCACAGCTTGTTCTGTGGTCACTGGGTTGTCTACCTCAGTGACTTGAGGTCTCTCCTGTCTTGTTTCAGTTTGGTCTCTAGTGTTTATCATAAGATTAGATCGTCTAAGTTGCTGCCAAATTGCTATTCTAGTTCTATTAGGGAACTTTTGGTGGACTTTATTTATAAAGTCCTTCTTTTTTAGTTGACCAGGTAGCTCTTTGAGCTCCTTAACCGTTTTTTGCAGGAGTTGTTTCTCCTCCCATGTCCAGTATTTAGGATTCATTTGGTGCCGTTGACCCGAAGGGTTGTGGTTTACTAGTTCATCGTCACTGCCACCCAATTCTATTCCAGGTTCCAAACCTTGTTGGGTGAGGTGGTCATGACGGAGTATTCTCCGTTTCACCGATTCACGGGTTCTGTCATTGATTCGCTCGTGTACCCTGTTGTAGAATTCCGCCCTTGCCATGTTTGGGTGTTTAACTTTGATTCTTTTCGCTACCCGCCTTAGAATGTCATCTTCCTCATCTACCCAAGGCCTCTTCCTTAGGTTGCTTGCCTTCCTGATAAGCTCTTCGTTATATTCTGTGGGGTGACCACGTCTTTTGTGTTGCCCCAGACCTCTTTCAGTCTCATAGTACATCGGACACCATGGACAACGGTAATACATGTCAGGGTTTCCTACCCTATCACAAGCATTTGTCGGCCCATGATTATTTGGCATCTCCAGACGCTCCCGAAACTGATACCAGTCCGGGCACAGACAGACTTATATTACTACAAACATTCCCATACCTCTCAGACAAGTTCGATTGAGCGCTTGAACACGTTATCGATTTACCTGTTATTGCCATAATCCATATAAGTGAAGGGGTGCAGCCATTTGGATACACCTTATACCAGGCTGGTTGCGTACCTAGCAAAAGGCGTTCTTCCGTCAAATCCGGGTCGACATACATAGTATTTAACTACGTACATCTTAAGGTATCCTTCAGACATTCCTACCAAAGTTGGTATTGATGACCAACCACCTAAGACATTGGATTGTTTGTTCCCTATAATGCCGCCTTACAATGTCAGGCTGATTCGGCAGGTGACTATTTCATTAACGGTTAAGTCCGGCCTGCTGTCTTTACCAACCGGCATATTCGGCATTAGTTAAGTCGGGGAAACGTGAGCTGGCGGACCGTGACACCATATGCATCTCTCTCTCTTCACCCAGTTTTCACAATGTTGGACCTGGGCGGTTTGTTATTTGCTACGATGACCCACTTCTCACAGAGGTTGGACGTGGGTTGTCCACTGGGATTATTAAATAATCAGTTGCCCCAATCACCCTTTATTTTATATTATTGGAATAGGGTGTACTTGTATCTCAATCAGTCCCACAGCTAAAGGTTCCTTGGGATGTTCAATTGTTTATATAACTCACCCCTTTATAGGTTAGATAGTCGCTTTGGGGTGTACATTTTAATGGACTTGCCCTCATTTATATCATCCCCACAGCATTAGTTCCTTGGAGATATTGAGTATTGAGCTTCGCCCCACATTATGCTATACAATTGGGGGTAGGGATCATTTACGTAATTCATAAACTGGGCACTGAGACTCTTTACGTCAATCAATTAAGCACTGCATAGACAAGCTCAATAGAACCCATCTCGCATACAAGACCTGTCAAACGTATTATTATATGCAAAAGTAGCACGCATAGCGACGCTATAGTGACAATAGGCCCCTATAAACGAAGCCAGCAGCCACCAAATTCAATGAAATCGTTATCCCTGCCAACCAATTTAGCATGCAAATAGCTTCCATACGTCTAGCAAGACTATAGAAAACCATAACACAGTCAATAAGCGAGCCATGAGATCAATTTAACCCACGCTCATATCGTCTATATAGCTTATGCTGTGTTTACTAGGGGTAGTATCCCTACCCCTAACTCAGGTCCCAAAGCTCAAAAAATTGAAAATTTAGAAAACGCTTCCAAACGATAGAGGAAGTCGTGAAACGAGTTTTGGTATCTGTCATCAAGGGGTTTAGAGCTTGTCTAAGGCCTCAAAAGCTCGTTGCAAGGCTGTTAGCTTATAACCCTAAAAATCCTATAGTAAACACAGCATAAGCTATATAGACGATATGAGCGTGGGTTAAATTGATCTCATGGCTCGCTTATTGACTGTGTTATGGTTTTCTATAGTCTTGCTAGACGTATGGAAGCTATTTGCATGCTAAATTGGTTGGCAGGGATAACGATTTCATTGAATTTGGTGGCTGCTGGCTTCGTTTATAGGGGCCTATTGTCACTATAGCGTCGCTATGCGTGCTACTTTTGCATATAATAATACGTTTGACAGGTCTTGTATGCGAGATGGGTTCTATTGAGCTTGTCTATGCAGTGCTTAATTGATTGACGTAAAGAGTCTCAGTGCCCAGTTTATGAATTACGTAAATGATCCCTACCCCCAATTGTATAGCATAATGTGGGGCGAAGCTCAATACTCAATATCTCCAAGGAACTAATGCTGTGGGGATGATATAAATGAGGGCAAGTCCATTAAAATGTACACCCCAAAGCGACTATCTAACCTATAAAGGGGTGAGTTATATAAACAATTGAACATCCCAAGGAACCTTTAGCTGTGGGACTGATTGAGATACAAGTACACCCTATTCCAATAATATAAAATAAAGGGTGATTGGGGCAACTGATTATTTAATAATCCCAGTGGACAACCCACGTCCAACCTCTGTGAGAAGTGGGTCATCGTAGCAAATAACAAACCGCCCAGGTCCAACATTGTGAAAACTGGGTGAAGAGAGAGAGATGCATATGGTGTCACGGTCCGCCAGCTCACGTTTCCCCGACTTAACTAATGCCGAATATGCCGGTTGGTAAAGACAGCAGGCCGGACTTAACCGTTAATGAAATAGTCACCTGCCGAATCAGCCTGACATTGTAAGGCGGCATTATAGGGAACAAACAATCCAATGTCTTAGGTGGTTGGTCATCAATACCAACTTTGGTAGGAATGTCTGAAGGATACCTTAAGATGTACGTAGTTAAATACTATGTATGTCGACCCGGATTTGACGGAAGAACGCCTTTTGCTAGGTACGCAACCAGCCTGGTATAAGGTGTATCCAAATGGCTGCACCCCTTCACTTATATGGATTATGGCAATAACAGGTAAATCGATAACGTGTTCAAGCGCTCAATCGAACTTGTCTGAGAGGTATGGGAATGTTTGTAGTAATATAAGTCTGTCTGTGCCCGGACTGGTATCAGTTTCGGGAGCGTCTGGAGATGCCAAATAATCATGGGCCGACAAATGCTTGTGATAGGGTAGGAAACCCTGACATGTATTACCGTTGTCCATGGTGTCCGATGTACTATGAGACTGAAAGAGGTCTGGGGCAACACAAAAGACGTGGTCACCCCACAGAATATAACGAAGAGCTTATCAGGAAGGCAAGCAACCTAAGGAAGAGGCCTTGGGTAGATGAGGAAGATGACATTCTAAGGCGGGTAGCGAAAAGAATCAAAGTTAAACACCCAAACATGGCAAGGGCGGAATTCTACAACAGGGTACACGAGCGAATCAATGACAGAACCCGTGAATCGGTGAAACGGAGAATACTCCGTCATGACCACCTCACCCAACAAGGTTTGGAACCTGGAATAGAATTGGGTGGCAGTGACGATGAACTAGTAAACCACAACCCTTCGGGTCAACGGCACCAAATGAATCCTAAATACTGGACATGGGAGGAGAAACAACTCCTGCAAAAAACGGTTAAGGAGCTCAAAGAGCTACCTGGTCAACTAAAAAAGAAGGACTTTATAAATAAAGTCCACCAAAAGTTCCCTAATAGAACTAGAATAGCAATTTGGCAGCAACTTAGACGATCTAATCTTATGATAAACACTAGAGACCAAACTGAAACAAGACAGGAGAGACCTCAAGTCACTGAGGTAGACAACCCAGTGACCACAGAACAAGCTGTGGAGGAGGACCCTGCTGAGAACACAGGATATGCGGACTCTTGGAAAACCAATATATTAACGGATATTGTTGAGACCTGTCCCAAACACCATGCAATATACAAATTGGCAAAGAAACTCCTAATCGGGCCACTTTCATGGGAAGCAGGCCTAGCAAGGCTTAACACATATGTGGAAAAATCATTTCCTCATACTGTACGTCGGTGGCACAGTGGTTAGGACTCTCGCCGACCATGCACATGGTCCAGGGTTCGAGCCCACACCGGCGCACACTTGATATCTATGGTCGGCCTGCAAATTTTGGGCTACCGATATCCACGCTGAAAATTCCACACTTGTACCAAAAATACGGTGTGGAATCAAGCTTTAATCAAAAATAAAAATAAAAAATAAATAAATAAAATAAAATGAACACGAAAGGTATTAAAATACGCAAGAATGTCACTATGGCAAAAAAACAATACAGCGAGGCGGCGGCTATCAGGAGATTGACTAAAAGACACGTACAAAAAAGACTAAAAAATAACCGAAAAAGGGGGGCAGATGAAATATTAACTGGACGATGGCGTAATGCCTACAAACCAAAGCCCCCGATGCCTAAAGACTGTACAGACCATTGGGGTAATATGTTTGAACAGGCGAGTGTTAAAGATAACAGACCCATAATCAAAGCCCTAGAGACAAACTGGGACTTTCTTAAGCCAATAGAATACTCTGAAATTAAAAAGGCCCTTCGAAGGATGGGCAATTCAGCACCTGGACCTGACGGTGTTACACCGAAAGCTCTTGGCCGTAGAAATGCTCAATCACTTAGAGCTCTACTGAACATGATGCTGGTCTTAGAAACTACTCCAGATCACCTGGCAATGGCTAGGGTAGTATTGATACCAAAATGCGATAACCCTATGCTACCATCAGAGTACAGGCCAATTTCAATTTCACCAGTGATTGTGAGATGCCTTAATGGTATATTGGCTGAGCGAGCGATGGAGCAATAGCCTACTTAGACTAAACTCGCAGATGGCATTCCTAAAAGGAGATGGTTGTTTCGATGCCAATGTCATATTGGACACAACACTCAAACAAGCACAAAGAGATTGCCAAAACATGGCAATTTGCTCAGTGGACATAGCAAAGGCTTTCGACTCAATATCACATGACACTATAAAGAGAGTAGCAAGCAGCATATACGGTGCACCAGATCCACTGGTGAACTACATAGAATCTGCCTATAAAAAGGCAAAAGTCAGAATAGGTAACAAAGTTTATTCGGTTAACAAAGGAGTAAGACAAGGCGATCCACTCTCTCTCCATTACTATTCATAATGTGTATGGATGAGGTAATCAGCCTATCGGCCCCAAGTGTTAAAATTATGATAGGTAATGGTAGCATTAGCTCCATAGCCTATGCAGATGACTTAATAATTCTTGCTTCATCAAATGTTGGACTACAACACAAGCTGAATACATTATCTAAAAACTTGGGTAAATGCGGATTACAAATTAATACCAATAAGTCATTCTCCATAAGAAGACCAAAATTAGGAAAAGAGGGCAAGTCCTGTATTACCAACTTAACAATCACGGTTGATGGAACTAAAATCAGGCCTTTAAATAACACTGACACGTTCAAATACCTTGGTATCCATTATGGTGTTGGAGGGGTTAAATACCTCAACATGAATACAGAGACCATTAAAATGATGAAAGAACTGGATGAAGCTCTGATAGACACTATACAGAAGCTGGAGATCCTCCAGTCATATGCAATGCCTAGACTACATTACAAACTACAGCTGGGGATGGTCAGAACAGCCTCTATTG
>OX235265.1:6150000-6375514 GCA_944472135.2 Trichobilharzia regenti
TCTTTCCTTTAATGTGACAAGTGATAGAGTTTTCCGGATAACCATTAGCTAATAAAACTGAATGTATATGTGGAAACTCATCCATCGGTGTGTCACTCGTGCGTATTTTTCGGGCCCTTGATAACAAACATTTCACTAGGGAACGTTGATACTGGGTGAGAACAAAACTGGTAAAATGAAGATATTGTCCACTCCATGTCTGTTTACGAAAAATAGAGCGCTGAATCGTTCCATCATCTATCCTAGTCATAGTAATATCCAGGAAATCGAGTTTGTTATTGGATTCTTGTTCGGAAGTCACTCGGATATATGGATAAATATGATTAAATAGAGTAATGAAGTTTTGAATAGATTTACTATTATTACCAATAATGAGAGTATCATCAACACAACGTTTATACAGCATAAATTCTCCAAGCATACCTTGCATTTGTCTCTCCAATATCGACATGAAAATATCTGCTAACAGGGGCCCAAGAGGACTTCCCATCACAACACCACCGATTTGTTTGTATGCCTTTTCTTAGAAGGTCAATCTAATATTTTCTGTACACATTAAGATGATGTCTCTGATGTAAGTTACAGGAATAGGAATGCCCTATTACTATTGTCACTTTGATCTGTCCCCACTATTATTTCACTTGTTCCACTTGTCATTCTAAATCAATTCTCCTGTTTTACAACGTTAAATTCTATGCTATCGAATTTCACACAATATTACGTAACGTTTCTGCTTTCATTTTATTCGATTTGTCTACTAATCCTATAATTGCACACCCTTTTTCAAGTTCTATCCATCCTATGAATTATTCTACATATATGACATTAGTTTGCTTTGCCACTTGACATTTAACTACGATTATAATCACAAACATTTTAGTTTTAATTGCATTTCATACTACTATTATTATCATCATTATTTTATGCATTCACACCTATGATTCAATTCCCTCACCGGACATAACTTCTTAAAAACCACATATATATATACATATATTACTGAATTTGAGATTTTCCCGTCGATTGATTGGACCGAAGTTCTCGGTCTCAGTTTGACATGTCGGCTTCTTGTGCAGATGCTTCGACGATGTCTGGGCATTTAGTTAGTATTTAATTGGTGGATGGTGACTAGCATTGGAATCCAGGATCCAATCAATCGACGGGAAAATCTCAAATTCAATTCAATAATAATATGACCCGTTGCACAAGAGGTGACTATTGTGGCCCAAGTGGTCTAGTGGATAACGCTTTGGCGTTTGAAACGATGGGTACTGGGTTGGAGCCTCGGTGGGAATATCATCACTCAATGGGAAGCCAGGTGCATCCAGATAGCCGACGAGTCCTAAATAGGACGAAATGGGCATCCTGGATTCCACAGCTAGTCACCATCCACCAATTAAATATATATATATATATACACGATTGTATAGCTTGATGATAAATTGGTCGTTGAAAAGAGTCTCTTCGCTTAATCACTTGTTATGATTTTCTATATGTTACAGTGGGAATTTTCCATGAGTTGTTGGTGTTGTTTTTCGATATTTATTTCTGACTTAATGAGTTTTTCTGATGTCAAACGCGCACACACAGTAAGGGATACAGAGAATTCATAATCGGATGACGTTTCGAGCTGTTCAGTATCACGGATGGCATCAATGTATTCACGGAAACTCCCTACTGTTTAAAAAAAAATTGTATTCTAAGTTGCTGAGAAATGTTTTCCGGGACACTGTCGATGAACTGGGACGCCAATAAGTGTAACTCCGACTCTTGATCCAATGTAAGGAGTGCACAACGTAGTAAATTCGCCAACACTAGAGGGTCTACATCCGGTTCCAGCTTCGCGTCACAGAACTGTTGCATCGTCAGCCGCCTGTCTGTTGGGCTGTCGAACTCTGCGACCAATCGTCCAACCAATATATTGCAGGTATTCTTCTCATCTGTCCGCTCAACACTGTTGTATGTCGCATTTGTTCGACCTCTTAGTAGCATCCTCAGCATGATAACCCTGACTGTTGGGACCTTGACGCTCATCAACTCACCGACGGCCTCAAAATCCCGAATGAAGCTCCGTATTTCTTTGAAAGCAACCGGATAAGGGATCTTCATTGTTTGGAGGCAGTGAAACCACACTTGTAAGGGAAGAAGACAAATTACTTGGTATCGTTGTATAGCGAAATTATGTACACCTTATCTTCAAGGCACAATTTGTACAGATCTTCTCTGTGATGATGTCCTACTTCTCGCCTTCCTTCATATTGTGTTCCTTTCACATCTCCTGTGTTTTGCCTCGACACTGTATCATTTGGTTTCTTTAACATCAAATCTATTCCCCTGCTATCTGATAATTTTGCGCCGATGAATATCTCTGTATATACTACTGATAAATCTTATTAGTAGCACACACCACACTTCAACTTAAGACTAATGTTTAGTAGTAGTTTGATATATATATATATATATATATATATATATATATATATATATATATATATATATATATATATATATATCAAAGCAGTAGAAATTGGCTACAAAAAGGTGTTGTTGGTGTTGTTGTTCGACATTCATTTTTGATGTGACACACAACCATACCCGCACACACATACACACACACACATTGAGTGATACAGTGAATTCATAATCGGATGAAGTTTTGAGCACTTATTAATTGCTACTCATTATTACTGCATGACATCAATATGCTCATGCAAACTCCCTACTGTTTCTTTGTTTATTGTAATTTTGAAAGTGTATCCAGATTAGGCATTGGATCATTTCGATTGTAGGTGTTTAATGTTTACTTGATGAACAAATGCTCAGTGATCAATCTGTCTGTCTCCTCTCCCAATCTATTGTGTGTGTGTGATCAGTACACCATGCAAATACACATGCATTACAGTGGTTGAGCTGTTTTTTAGATTATGTAACTTAGTGGGGGTGAATCATTCTAGATGTAGTTGAATTCTTGTGTTCCTTTAGTTCAAATTGATCCTGGTCTACTAGTCTGACCTGATTGACTGGTTTTTGAACATAGAACAAATTTCCACAGAGTTGTAGGAGTTTGAGTTGTCACACTTCACTGCATGTAGCACACAAAGCAAGGGAAGAGATTTAAGGGAGATTCAATGAAACAGAATTAGTAGTAATAAATAATCACTAGCGACTTGCCCTATTCAGGTAAGTAGTTATCTGGAGTTCTAGTGGGAAGTCGTGACCAGTAGGGTGCACAGCAGGTCGGGTGTGAGGACAAATACTCGCCAACGAAGACATTGGTTAGGGGTCGCACTATGTCGTGAATTGGCATAAGTTAGAATTCATGGACTGGCCATTGGATCGGGTCCCAGTGGCTTAATGGTCTACGAGCTCTCTAGCCTTGTAACCGGAAGGTCATGGGTTTTAACCCTGCCGCTGGGTGTGTGCTGCTGAAGAGTCCCAAACTAGGACTAGTGGAACAGCTGGCTGTCCAGTACTCCCAGCTTGTTTTCCAATGGTTGTCTAACTAATGTCAGCTCATGATGAAATCCTGTAACCGACCAATCAAATCCCTACAAACCAACACTTGAATAGAGTTTTATTGGATATTATAAATCACGAAAAGTGAATGCATCTGAGCCGTGGAGAATGATTTTCAGCCATATCATCAGTTATCTCCAGTTTTCATTGGTTCTTACTTACTATTCCGAGGACCCCAACCAGTCAAAAAAATTTACACCTCCCTATGTAGTAGTGTGACTTAAACCAGCTGTTGTGAATTTCATTGACTGATGAAGCCATGTTTTGGTTTGACCACAACTAGTTGTCTCTTTTCCAACCTGATGCTGTGTCAGTCAGCTAACATCTGTCGTCGAGGAAGCTAGTCTAAGCCTATGTAACCGGCATCACTAACAGTCACTGCATTGTAGTAATTGGATTTATAGAGTCACTAAGTTGACTAAGTCTGTTTCTGAGTGAGTCGGTTAGTTGGTTGGTTTAAATGGTCACCCTCTAAATAATTCCAGCCTTTTTAAGAATTCTACCTTAAGCCTCTAGTCTTCTTTCTTTTTTTTGACAGTAGCATATTGTAATTAATAGTGTTCTCTGAGCTCCTTGGTTTAATTGCGGAGCTTTCATCGTCTTTCTGGACGACATCTTCAGCGCAGTATTTAGGATAAAGTGAAATGATTTAAATTTCTTCATGAGTCTCCCGGTAACCATCTTCAGATATTTATTGATCGTTTTCTATTGATTGGGATTTTAAACTTTCTGATCACCTGATTTACTTCTGATTAGTTGATATATTTCATCTATATTAACGTGTTTATTAATTGCGTTTTCATTTGAGTACCAGGTTTCTAGGAATTCCCTGACTGCACTTTTGGTGTTTCCTCTGTTTAAGATTTTGACATTATCCCAATCAAATTGATGTCCATGATCGTCTGAATGTATTAATACTAAAGAATTTATATCATGTCTCTTCACGGCTGATTTGTGTTCCTGGATTCTTATTCGAAGGGGACGCCCACTTTGGCCGATATAATATCTGTTACAGTTCATACAATTTATTTTGTAAATGGTATTAATTTTATCTCCTTTTTCTATCGGATCTTTTGGTTTGCATACGATGGAATTAAGCGATTCAGCTGGTTTGTGTGCTACATCTATATCAAACGGTTTCATTATTCTAGCCATTATTTCAGAGATATTTCCGATGTATGGTAGGATGAATTGTTGTTCTCATTATTATTTTTCTACTACCACTAATTTGATGGTGTGATACAGACAATGTGTTCCAATGGAATATTATTTTCACATATTCTAACATTTCAGTAGTATGAATTTAATTGGTGAATGGTGACTAGCTGTAGAATCCAGGATAACGAGCATTTCGCCCTATTTGGGACTCTTCATCAGCTAGATGTACCTATGTTCCCCAGTGAGTGATGATGTTCCCATTGAGGCGCAAACCCAGTGGCCATAGTTTCAAACGCCACTTGGGCGACCAGAGTTCAGTAGTGCGTTAGCAAAAGAATACTATATATATACTTGAACATTCAATTTCACTTCGTGGATTATGCATCAGACTGTGTGGGCGCGAGAAGTCAGGAGTACACTGGACCACCAATAGGAAGACTCTAGAAGATCTGAATTTTGCAGATGATGTATGTTTAGTGTCAGTCAAACTGGAAGACTTTCAGACAGGCGAAAACCAACAAACTGGTAGAAGTGGCTGGCTGGCAGGCAGCGAAGACAGGACTGCAGGTGAACATAGAGAAGACCCATGTGATGAAGATGACCAACCAACTAACCAATAGCAACAACAACAACAAGCACCAATCACCAAAAAGAGAAGAGATTTGACAGAGGTCACTTCCTTCACTTATCTAGGCAGTCAGCATCGTTTCGACTACAGGCGACAGCACAGATGAAGATGTGAAAGCCAGGCAGAATTGGAAAGGCAAGATACACCTTCATCAAACTGGAAACCAGTATGCAAATCTTTTGCTCTCATTTAGCATAAACAACAAAATTCGGATTCTGTTCAACACAAATGTGAAGTCAGTCAGTGAGTCAGTGAGTCAGTTCTTTTATATGAGTCATGAAAAGCATCCTCAACAGGGTAATACAAACTTTTGTCCATATTGAAGGTCGAATAACCAGTCAGAAAGAATCAGCAACACAAAACTCTGCAGTGGAACAAACCAACCAACCAACAGACGATTGCTCAGCAAAAGTATACAGTTTACAGTTTACAATTTATTTAGGATAGTAGGCTATATGCCTGTGTTAATCCTTTCGATTTATTGCACACAGGAGGTCCAATCTCGCCTTGAATGAATCAACGGATGGCGTTGATACGACGTGTTCCGGTAGGGAGTTCCAATGGTTCACAATTCAATGCGAAAAACGGATTTCCAGACGCCTACGATTCGACCGTGGTTTTTGAACCTTGAGGTGATGTCCTCGCAATTGGTTGGTGCTAGAAGGAAGAAATAATTTAGATAAACTAGCTCCAAAATCATTTCTTAGGATACGGTATGCTAGTATTAGGTCACCCCTAAGTCGTCTGTATGACAGTGGAAATAAACCCAGTCGACTTAACCTCTCCTCACATGACAGGGTTGAGAAACCCTTTATTAGCTTAGTTCCTACTCTTTGCACCCTTTCTAATAAGTCTATTTCGTATTTGAAACACGGGCTCGCTACCTGGATCCCATATTCCAAATGAGGTCTGATATAAGTCGGATATAATACACGAAATATATCAGCGTCAAAGTTCGCAAAAGCCTTGCGTATGGCCCATAACATTCTAAAACCCTTAGAGGCTGCAGTTCTACAGTTTGTTGCTGTTTTCAAGTCATGCTGCACAACCACTCCCAAGTCCTTGTACTCAGTGACCACTGGGAGAGTAATGCCATTCATTGAGTAATTGTGCATGTGACTATGAGATACATGCATAACTACACTCTTGCTTAAGTTAATCTCCAAGGCCCAGTGCTTACACCAATCACTTAACAAGTTTAAATCTTCCTGCAAAGCAAGTTGATCACTGTCATTGTGCAAAGCCCTCCATATCTTGATGTCATCAGCAAACAGTAAGTAGGATGACTTAACTACCGAAGTATGTAGCAGGAAATGGAGATGAATTGACTGGGCATACATACATTGAGGAGGCTGTCGATTGACATCGCAAGCAATGCAGGCCATTGCTCGAATGGAATCCAAATAGGAATCGACGATTGGGTCGTCCTTGGGTGACTTAGATAATTGTGTGAGTTTTAAGAGGAGATGGGAGGTTATAGCCAATCGTGGACCCAAATGACGACAATCGCATCAAACAGAACAAAGTGGAGATGTGTTTTTGAAGCTATGTGATCCACTCAGAACCCAAGGTAGTAATAATAATAACAATATAATGTCACGTCGTTTAATGTAAACAAAAATCACATACTCAGTGATTAGTCAGAGTATATAAAACTGTATAAATATATAAATAGCGGTTTGGTCACTTGAAAACATACCTTGGCTTCTGTCCGTGTCTTGCCTTCCGCTGTTACACTACTACTACTACTACTACTACTACTACTACTACTACTACTACTCTTATTCTTCCTTAGGAGTCTTCATATTTTTTTAAAACTTTTTTGAATAAATTCTAGCGGGTAGTTTTCATTCGTCAGTAATGCTTTCTTTATTTGTTTGATTTGATTATTTTCAATTCTTTTTTTTTTGCCTTAATAATTAGGCTCCTAGTTCAATAATATAAACATTTATGTAAATTTAGATTTATTGATTTCTAGGTAGGATGAATAGAAGTGATGTCAAATAAACGTGGCTATTTACTATTATAATAATAATAATAGCTTTATTCGGAATAATGTTTATTGCAGGATATTTTCTCTTCGTCCAGAATCTTCAAATAACAGATTAATTTGATTGGTTGAAGGATTAGATCATGAGCTGGTACTGAAGAGTCCCAGTCTAGGACGAAACAGCTGTTCAGTACTTGCAGTTGGTTCTCTAACTCATATCAACTCATGATGAAATCTTCCAACCAATCAAACTAGAGAATCCCTACGAAACCAATACTTGGAAAGATGACAGTAGATCGTATTGTGGTGAGAGCTATTTTAACGCCAATTTTTGTGTCCTAAATCTTGGTCAAGAACAAGAACAAATAGCAGTCAGGATAGACTTTGCGTTTTCGGAAACGATTCGCAGATATGTGGTATGACCTTCAAATAAATGGCCATCAAGAGATAACAGATTAACTTTCAGCGAGAAAATAACCAATCAGAAGACTCTGTTTCTCTGATAGTAATAACGAATAATAATGTACATAAAAATCAATAAATATCTGTTGATTTCCTCAGTCAACGATCTGTTGCCTGACCCTTGCTGTCGCTGTCTGCCTACAAGTGGAAAGCCTATGCCCTGAAGTTTTTGATGGAGACATACGGAACTTCGGACAGGACTCCGAGGCTTCCACGCAGTTGAGTGGCGTTCAAGATCAGTTAGCGGTGAAGTTGGTACTTGGAACGCTGCTGATGTGGTGAAAGCAGGCTGCTAGCCAAATTGGTAGATAATTATTTACGTCAATGTTTGTGTCCCAAATATTGGTCGTGAGAAAATATGAACAAGACTGATTCAACAACCAATCACAGCACACTTTGCGTAGGCGGATACAGTCAACATATAGATGATCTGACATTCAAGAAACAGACACAAAGAGATGCAAGGTCAACTTTCTATGAGAAACAACCAATAAGGAGAGTGTGTTTGTTTGCTTGAATAAGCTATAATAATGTACATGAAAATATATAAATACGTGTTGATTTCCTTAATAAAGGATCTGTTTCCTGGCCCTTGTCTTCTGTTGTTACACTGAGAGGTCGGACGAAAGCAGCATGTGAAAGTGTGGAGCAAAACACAGACGAAAGTTTGCCAGGGTCAGGCAAATAGAATCCATACTGGAAAGGACCATACGTGATCACTTTGAAACGGGATTACGTAGATACGATCGCAAGTGTAAACAACGAGAAAGAGTTGAACGTCGGCGACCGCCGGAATTCCAGAAAACAAGACAAACTAACAAGGCCACTAGAACCAAGAAGACTGAATCAACTTCAGTCGAAAGTCTTTGACAGGGGACTGAGTGTGGTGAGAGCTCTCTGCTAGCCAAAATTGGTAGACAGTCATTTACGTCAATGTTTACTTCTCAAATCTTGGTGATGTGAGAACAACAAGAACAAAGACTTTGCATGGGCGGCTACCATTCGCAGATATACGATCTGACCTGCAAAGAAACGGCCACAGAGAGATGACGGATTAACTTTCAGTGAGAAGACAACCAATCAGAAGACGCTATTTCTCTACTGACAACAACTTATGACAATGTGCATAAAAATCTATAAATATTTATTGATTAACTCAATAAACGATCTGTTACCTGGCCTTTGTCTTCTGTTGTTACAGTATGACATAGTTCTATCTGATCTGAAGTACTTACCAATCCATTATGTGATGTCTCCTTCGAAAAATACACGATGACATTTTGTTGAATGCCGACTATGCAAAGTTGAGGAGTACATTTCCTGAACCAAGGACAACACACAGGAATAGTTAGTTATCTCATGCACTGTGAAATAAGCTTCCATCCATTGAGAATAATGCTTTTCCAAATGTTAGGTAGAAACTTGCTAGCCAGCAGTTTGTAAATGTTTTAAATACTCGCCAGAGTAAATAATACTAATAGCGGTTGTATTTTAGTAGATTTAAACAAATTGAATAGAAGAAATTACATGTAACAACTTATTGATAGAGGTTTTCAGTAGCCCAAGCTAGTTTTAAGCGGGTTGTCAATGGAATTATAACTTTACTGTAGTGCCGTAATTCTATCAGGTGTTGATTTGCACATGGATTTCATTGATTTTAAGTTGGGTCATGAATTGTGACTGATAATTTCAGTTAGAGAAATATTGGAAACCATCTAGCGATTGTTGGACAGTTGTTTCGTTCTTGTTGACGACTCCTCAACAGTACGTTGCATGATCCCACGTTTTGGGAACCGTATCCGGTAAATTCAGGTCAAACGGCGTACTGGGACAGAACCCAATGGCGGTGCCCATGAGTTCTAACCTCTACCAATTCATGAAATGTAGCAAAACTATCAGTCAGTGTTAGCAGTAAAGTATCTGCCCTGGCGCCAAACTTAATGGATTCTTCTGACAATGATTTCCGACTAGAACTTCAGGACAACGTTATCCTGTAGTCAGTCATACTAGTGAGCACTGGATGAGTTTTCAAGTAATGGTTTGAAGGGACTTAATTGATTTCAAGTATTACTATTGCATTACTATTATTGTTATTGTTTGCTTCAGTTCCTAGAGGAACATAGGGCTTCAGACGCATATCTCTGTTGCGTTCGGTGGAATAAAATAAAACTTATCCAAGTGATGGTTTGTAGGGATTTGATTGGTTACAGGATTTCATCATGAGCTGACATTAGTTAGAGAACCATTGGAAAACAAGCTGGGAGTACTGGACAGCCAGCTGTTCCCCTAGTCCCAGTTTGGGACTCTTCAGCAGTACACACCCACCGGCAGGGTTAAAATCCATAACCTTCCGGTTACAAGGCTAGAGAGCTCGTAGACCATTAAGCCACTGGACCCGATCCAATGGCCAGTCCATGAATTCCAACTTCTGTCAATTCATGATATAGCGCAACCACTAGCCAATGTCTCCGGCGAGTATTTGTCCGCACACCCGACCTGCTGTGCACCCTACTGGTCACGTGAATTGGCAGAAGTTAGAATTCAAGGACCATTGGATCGGGTCTCAGTGGCTTAATGGTCTACGAGCTCTCTAGCCTTGTAACCGGAAGGTCATGGGTTTTAACCCTGCCGGTGGGTGCGTACTGCTGAAGAGTCCCAAAACTAGGACTAGCGGAACAGCTGGCTGTCCAGTACTCCCAGCTTGTTTTCCAATGGTTCTCTAACTAATGTCAGCTCATGATGAAATCCTGTAACTGACCAATCAAATCCCTACAAACCATCACCTGGATAAGTTTTATTTATTCGACCGAACGCAATAGAGATATGCGTCTGAAGCCCTATGTTCCTCTAGGAACTGAAGCAAACAATAACAATAATAGTAATGCAATAATAATACTTGAAATCAATTAAGTCCCTTCAAACCATTACTTGAAAACTCATCCAGTGCTCACTAGTATGACTGACTACAGGATAACGTTGTCCTGAAGTTCTAGTCGGAAATCATTGTCAGCAGAATCCATTAAGTTTGGCGCCAGGGCAGATACTTTACTGCTAACACTGACTGATAGTTTTGCTACATTTCATGAATTGGTAGAAGTTAGGACTCATGGGCAATAACAATAACAATAACAATTTCGCTTTATTCCAGAAACAGTACTTGTGGTACAGTGTGGAATTTTCAGCACATATCTACAATATTGCATCTAATTTCATCGTACATTTAAAAGGAGTATTATAAAAAAAATAACATATTTAAAAAAACAAAAAAAAACAATAACAACCAAAAACCAAAAAAGAAACACAGAAATAACAAAAAAATGCAATAAAAATACCAAGTAAAAAGGAAGATAAACACAAATAATGAAAAAATATTTCAGTATTGGTTAGTGGAAGCTACGATATGTGTATGCGTGGTGAACAGTAACAGCTATAATCATACGGGAAATTATGAGATGTTCTTAAAAAAATGTTTATAGCCAAGATGATCAGTTAATTTGATTGAACAACACTAAGCAATCATAAGATAAACATTTCAGGTTGTTTTTTTTTATTGTCAGCACTAATGCGGTGTTTGTAGTGGTAGTGTGAGGAATCATGCATAATACAAAATTTTTTAAGATGGTGATAGTGGCAATAACAAACAAGATTGTCAGTTAAATAGTGCCGAACAAAGAACAACCACAAAACTAATGTTACATGATGGTTAATGACGGGACAATTTTTAATAATCATAGTGATAATATAGTCGGACCCAGTAGATGTACAAAGAAGGAATAGAATAAAAAAAAAAAATGTAAGCCAATGATAATAATTTTAAGCAGCTAAGTATGTTTAAGAAGGTTGTTCACTATAGAGTACAAATAAGAGAGTGTAAGGGGGAAATAACAAGGGCCAAAATTATGTTATTAACAACAAAGCAAGTCATAGGTTTCACGCTTAACATTGTCTCTGTCACTTAGAACACGGGCCAAATATGGTATCGTTGAGTTCCTATACTTGGTTGTACGAGCATATATTATTTTGTACTGATTTCTGGTTCTACCTGATGAGATGCAAGGAGAGAGTTGGGAATAGAGGGGGTGTTGGGGGTCAGAGAGTATGGTTTTAGACCATTTCTCACATGTATTCAGATGCTTATCCACTAATGTTGTGACGAGCTGACTGAGTTTTACACCGCTAGTCCTACTAACTACCTTCAACATCCTTCTCAGGATGGTATAATCCTTTTTCAGTAACCCAGGAAAGACTAACGGGGAACAGTAAAGTAGAATAGGTAGGATACGAGAGTTGACAAATTGTGTAAGCAGAGGTTGAGGGACTCCAGTTAGTCTGAGTTTCTTAATGTAGTAGGTTAGACGAAACACTTTCTTGGAAATCATTTGGATATGAGATGACCAAGTAAGGTCGGAAGATATAACTAATCCGAGGTATTTTGCATTAGACTTTGTTTCAATTATAGTCCCCTCAATTCTACAGACATCATGAGTGCTTACTAGTGTTTGTAGATCTCGTTTATGCCTAAAGGAGAAGTCGACAGTCTGGCATTTTGAGGGATTCAGCGTTAGGCCATTTAGTTTAGACCACTGACTGATGTCCGACAGGAAGCTATTTAATTTGAAGCAGTCTGACTGAGACTTAACGGGAAGCGAAACAGTCAGGTCATCTGCATATTTGACGAAGTTGATTTCGTCTGAGAGAGGTAAGTCATGTAAGAAGAAGGAAAAGAGAAACGGCGAGAGAACAGCACCCTGAGGAACACCAGCTTCAGTAAGCAAAGGAGAGGAAGCTACACCATTATATACCGTGTACTGCATCCTATTGGAGAAGTAAGAGTGCAGCCAGTTGATAGCCCAGGACTCAGTTTGTGTAAGGCTAAGCTTGTTTAACAAAAGGCCTCTAGGTACAGAGTCAAAAGCAGATGTGTAATCAAGGAAAGTACAACGGACATACTTGGCCCCTTTGTCTAAGGAGGATACAATGTTGTGATGAAACACAGCAGCAGCATCCAAAGTACTTCTACCCTGTTTGTAAGCAAACTGCTTTGGATCGTTTGAGAAGCTTAGGGAGGGAATGAGTTTTTGTAACAGTAATTTCTCCATCAGTTTCAAAAAAGGAGAGGTAATGGCAATTGGTCTAAACTTAACACTATCTCCAGAACCAGACTTGGGTACAGGGATGATTTTAATATCTTTCCACAGAGAAGGTACATTATTATTAGAAAAAGAAGTATTGAAAATGCTTGTAAGTGGGTTACTTAAAATATCAGCACATTTCTTTAAAACAATGGCAGGTATACCATCAGGGCCTAGACTCTGGGAAGGTTTAAGAGATTTCAAACATTTAAGAACATCAGAAGTATTGAAACGATGAAAGTCACTGGTCGTGTTATTAGTTAAATTGAAGGCAGAAAGGACATTTGGAGGGCGGATGAAAGATCTATTGAGAGTATTTACATCAATAGAAGAGGCAAAATTATTATGCTTACCACAACCAGTAATTTCTCTAAAAAGCTTCCATATGTTTTCTGATGTTTTACAAGATAGTATTGTTTGATTATAAATGTTGTTTAGTCTCTTGATTTCAGATTTAATTTGGGTGTTTATCTTCTTAAGACCAGATTTATTCTTTGTCTTGTACAGCTTCTCTTTTTCTCTACGAAGTT
The DNA here is from genome assembly GCA_944472135.2 of Trichobilharzia regenti. Classification (NCBI taxonomy): domain Eukaryota; kingdom Metazoa; phylum Platyhelminthes; class Trematoda; order Strigeidida; family Schistosomatidae; genus Trichobilharzia; species Trichobilharzia regenti. Next base: position 6,163,417 of record OX235265.1, read on the forward strand.
TTTTGAGATGAGGGGAAGAAAAACGATCCATTCTTTTGAAAATTATCTGTTTTGGACAGCATATATCAAGACAGAATTTAAGATAGTCAGTCAAATTGGAAATAGTATCATCCAGTTTGTGTTCGTTGAAAAGTTCCCAGTTAGTGTCATTTAGCATGCATCTTAGTTTGAGCATATTTTCTTGTGAGTAACACCTTTGCTGTGTTTTCTTGGACAGATTTGAGAAGATATTAAAGTGAGATCTGCTGTATATCTTAGGTAATATCCGAATAATACAATGATCTGAGTTCATGATAGGAGCACGTCGGCGTACTTCATATATTTCCTCATCATTAATGAACACTAGGTCAAGGGTTTTATCAAGTCGAGTAGGGAATTTAACAATATTGGCATGACCTAATGATACGAGGAAAGAACAATCACAGCAGTTAAAATCTCCTGTGACAACTGATAAAGAGTTTTCAAGATGTGTAACGGCGAATTCAGTGAATTCATCAGCAAAATCAGATAGATCAGATGCAGAACAGCCAGGAGTAACATAAATGTTAGAGATGAAGACGTATTTGAATTTGGATAAGTGTTTCGGGCGGCATTTGACCGTTATACAATCAATAAAGTCATTAGAGTAAGAAAAACATACATTATTTGAAGTTGACCATTGAGAATGAATGAAAGTTGCAACACCTCCACCTCTTTTCTTTCTGGAGCATAGTCGATCTTGTCTAAACAATGTAAAACCATTTAGGGAAACCAGATTGTCATCATAGAGTTCATGGAGCCATGTTTCTTGTAATGCAACAATCGCCGTATTGTGATAAGTATCAGATGATAAGAGAGACTGGAGATGCATAATTTTGTTGGGAAGTGAACGGCAGTTTGAAGTGACAATAACAGGAATGGTTGTACGATATAAAGGTGTCTGTTTAAGTGCACGCTGCCAGCCAGCGTGATGTTTTCTCTTAGATTTATTAGATGCATGAAAGTCATATGGTTTAAAACGTTTAATGAATGAATTACTGTATTTTATGCGATTTGTGATCATATTTTATTAAAATTAGGAATGAAAACATGACTTATTAGATGCAATATGTAGATGCAGAAAAAAGGTAGCCCAGATGTCAAACAGGCCGCCATTGGGTTCTGTCCCAGTACGCCGTTTGACCTGAATTTACCGGATACGGTTCCCAAAACGTGGGATCATGCAACGTACTGTTGAGGAGTCGTCAACAAGAACGAAACAACTGTCCAACAATCGCTAGATGGTTTCCAATATTTCTCTAACTGAAATTATCAGTCACAATTCATGACCCAACTTAAAATCAATGAAATCCATGTGCAAATCAACACCTGATAGAATTACGGCACTACAGTAAAGTTATAATTCCATTGACAACCCGCTTAAAACTAGCTTGGGCTACTGAAAACCTCTATCAATAAGTTGTTACATGTAATTTCTTCTATTCAATTTGTTTAAATCTACTAAAATACAACCGCTATTAGTATTATTTACTCTGGCGAGTATTTAAAACATTTACAAACTGCTGGCTAGCAAGTTTCTACCTAACATTTGGAAAAGCATTATTCTCAATGGATGGAAGCTTATTTCACAGTGCATGAGATAACTAACTATTCCTGTGTGTTGTCCTTGGTTCAGGAAATGTACTCCTCAACTTTGCATAGTCGGCATTCAACAAAATTTTATTGTGAATTTTTCGAAGGAGACATCACATAATGGATTGGTAAGTACTTTCATTACTCTCAAATCTGTGTGGAGGTCAACAGCAATCAGCATCAAAAATAAGATCCGGATTTTCAACTCCAATGTGAAGTCAGTGCTACTATACGGATCAGAGGCTTGGCGAGTCATAAAGAGCATCTCAAACAAACTTCAAACCTTCATTAACAACTGTCTCCGCTCAATACTCAAGATCAGATGGCCAGAAAAGATCAGCAACAGGGATCTCTGGGAGCGAACCAATCAGGAACCGATTGTGAAACAAATAGGCAGAAAGAAATGGAGATGGATTGGCCATACGCTGAGGAAACCATCAAGTGACATCACTAGACAAGCCATCGCTCGAGTGGAACCCGAAAGGGAGGCGGCGAGTTGGTCGTCAGTGCAAGGGTGACTTGGGGGAGGTCATGCGAGGATGAGATGAAAGCATGTGGACAGACCTGGAGCAGGGTGAAAAAGTTGTCAGAAAACCGAAGTCAATGGAGGTGCGCAGCTGAAGCCCTATGTTCCTCTAGGAACTAAAGGATACAATAATAAGTACTTCAGATCAGATAGAACTATGTCATACTGTAACAACAGAAGACAGAGGCCAGGTAACAGATCGTTTATTGAGTTAATCAATAAATATTTATAGATTTTTATGCACATTGTCATAAGTTGTTGTCAGCAGAGAAATAGCGTCTTCTGATTGGTTGTCTTCTCACTGAAAGTTAATCCGTCATCTCTCTGTGGCCGTTTCTTTGCAGGTCAGATCGTATATCTGCGAATGGTAGCCGCCCATGCAAAGTCTTTGTTCTTGTTGTTCTCACATCACCAAGATTTGAGAAGTAAACATTGACGTAAATGACTGTCTACCAATTTTGGCTAGCAGAGAGCTCTCACCACACTCAGTCCCCTGTCAAAGACTTTCGACTGAAGTTGATTCAGTCTTCTTGGTTCTAGTGGCCTTGTTAGTTTGTCTTGTTTTCTGGAATTCCGGCGGTCGCCGACGTTCAACTCTTTCTCGTTGTTTACACTTGCGATCGTATCTACGTAATCCCGTTTCAAAGTGATCACGTATGGTCCTTTCCAGTATGGATTCTATTTGCCTGACCCTGGCAAACTTTCGTCTGTGTTTTGCTCCACACTTTCACATGCTGCTTTCGTCCGACCTCTCAGTGTAACAACAGAAGACAAGGGCCAGGAAACAGATCCTTTATTAAGGAAATCAACACGTATTTATATATTTTCATGTACATTATTATAGCTTATTCAAGCAAACAAACACACTCTTCTTATTGGTTGTTTCTCATAGAAAGTTGACTTTGCATCTCTTTGTGTGTGTTTCTTGAATGTCAGATCATGTATATGTTAACTGTATCCGCCTACGCAAAGTGTGCTGTGATTGGTTGTTGAATCGGTCTTGTTCATTGTTTCTCAGGACCAATATTTGGGACACAAACATTGACGTAAATAATTATCTACCAATTTGGCTAGCAGCCTGCTTTCACCACATCAGCAGCGTTCCAAGTACCAACTTCACCGCTAACTGATCTTGAACGCCACTAATGAAATATTGATAAATTTATTGACATTGGATTGATAATGATTGTCTTAAGATGTGGTTAGGAGAATGGAACCCCTAAATCTTCAGATTCTGAATTAAAAATCATATGAAAAAGGGAAGATTTCAGCGAAGAGACTCTTTTCGGCGGCGAATTCATTTTCTTAGCTGTACAATCCCAAGTATATACATGAGTTATTTTGTATGTGTGTGTACATTAAATTTGTCAAACAAAAATACAATTGGTTATGGTTATTTTTAACTAAACAGGTAAAAATTAGTAAGTTTTGGCTAGGGTTACGTAATACGAAACTGGTTGGGAACATTCTTTTCAGCAACGCAAAGAATAGTGTTCTCCAGTCGTCCACTGGTCTGAAGAAGCCTTAAGGATAAGATCCCGCATCTGACCACTTCTATGTGCATATATCAGTTCACCTGCTGCTGTGGACCCAGGTGCATCGGTTGTTTGATGCGCACCCTGTCCACGAGGATTCAAGACCACTATCCAGCATGGTTGCGAAAAGGCAACTGTGGTGCAAGTTAGGAGTGAGATAATTGAACGACACCTGGTTAACGCTGACCATTCCATCCCAACAAACGCCTCCTTCAAAGTAATCGACAGAGTCAGGAATATACATAGAAACAAAGTAGATAATACGAAACTATGTAAGAGATTTAAGAGTCAGGAATAACCTACCAAAGGCAATACGGTTTCGTCTTCTTTGTATCGTTGAAGTTCTGGCCATTCACATAGAAAAATGAATTCACCGAAAAGAGACTCTTCGCTAAACTACGTGTTTTGTTTTGATTAGTCGTATTTATGTACAATTATTTTGTGTATATGTGTGTGTACATGAGGTTTGTCAAGTTTAGATAATTAATTAGGCAATACAAGAATGATCTAATATAGAAACAAAGTTAATTAGATAGCAACTAAAGCAAGACTGATTTAGTAAGTTAGATGACGTAATATAATTGATTAAAATGTTTCAACTTAGGTCAGGATAGCAACAGAGGTAATTATAGGTAGAGACTAAGTAGAGATGGGTTAGAGAATAATGTCATTTAAATTAGAACTAAAATTGAGCAAATAAATTGAATGACGTAACATAACTGACTAGAAATTAAATCGGGTAGAGAACAGGAAAGTTGAAAAAATAAAATCTCAAAATTGAAAACACAAAAGAATACTAATGAAGAGAGAGAGAGACAGAATTTACCTGTAGGGTATTAAGATAAATTACGTCCATTGCAAGTGTGTTGACTGAACGAAATTCTTCTGTATTCAGAGTTCAGGACTTGGCGAGTGAATTGCCATTGCTTCTGCAGTTTGAAGAAGTTTGATTCGTACACATTTAGAAAGACTCCTTCGTATTCTGTAGACGACTTTGAAGTTTGTTTGGAGTGTAGCTTGGTACGTGATACGTTTGGATAGCAAACTCTGGGTACGGCCGACATACCTGGCTCTATGCAAGCAGGCGAATCGGTAGATACACACTGATGAGGCCAGCAACAGTGGCTTATCCTTCACATTCATACGAATCATAGGTTTCTTGGAGAAGATTCGTCGTTGTTCAGCTGAGAAGAAGGTTTCTCACTGTTTCTTCAGATGAATCTCCATTGAATTGAAGGTTTAATGGAGAGGAGTTTTTTTTTGAGGCGCTAAGCGTGGGAGTCTAGGATTCATGAATTTTTCAATAAATCGTCCTGGGTAACACTTCGCGACGAGGATTCTCTTGAGATTGTCCAGTTCATCCTCTATGGTATCCAGGTGGCTGATTCTGTGAAAGTTTGAAAATCATATCGAAATCAAATAATCATTAATTTCTAATGTTTATCGATTTGATCATCTAATATGAAGATAAGAACAGTTACCAATCGATCACATTGGACAGTATGCTAACTTTTAAACTTAGCCTTTTGGGTTTATCCTCCTTACCATAAGATACTTGTTCGATGATGAGAGATTTAAGAGTTTATTTCGTTTGTGTTCTGATATAGGAACATAGAACTTCAATCATTGTAAGCTTACTGCTGGCTGCTAAGAGAGATTTAAGAGGGCATCTTTCCATCGAGAATCGAACTCTCATCAAGTGCTGCATGGTAGGTGTGTATTCTAGCCTTGAGGCACAGATACACTGTTCATTCTTTTGGATATGTTTTCTTATAAGCTATCCGTGTCCACATGTCTGGGAATAACAATATTATTTGAGAGCTATATCGTCGTAAATTCACTTTGTACTGTTGGAATTTGGCAGTTTAAGGTTTAGAAGTTCTCTCTCCGTAGTTAAGTTGAGTGAAATATACCCGAAATCAAAAGTGCTTGAACTCATAATGAATAACTGATCTTTTGAGATGTGTCAACTGTTCTGCATGAGAGGATTATGAAGTTTTATTGCGATGAATACCGTTAAATGTGTCTTATTCTAAGTATACCACACCGTCTTCCAGTCTTTCCTGAAACATATTTAGACATTAAGTAATTTGGTAGGTGGTGACTAGTAGTGGAATCCAGTATGAGCGTTTCTTCCTATTTGGGAATATTCGTCAGCTGGATGTACCTGAATTCCTCAGGAAGTGACAGTGCTTCCAACTGAGACTCGAACCCATTACCGTTAGTTCCACACCTCAAAGCGTTTTTCGCTAGACCACTTGAGCCATGAGAGGTGTCTCTTGTGAAATGGGTCTTGAGTATTATTTATTTTCTGAAAAGTCATATTTGACTTTACCGATCGACTTTACCTGATCGAAAAATATTCGGCCTTTGTTAGGGACACAGTCGATTACTGAGGATTAAAGGTACATATGAATGACGAGTCCCAAGTAGGACGAAATACGGTTATTATTTCTTTGGGTTCGGAGTGGAACATAGGACTCCAACTACTATTTTCTCCCGTCCTCTACAACTGTCCCCACGGTTGACTATAATTTCTCATCTCGCCATACTATCTCTTCCACTTCACCCACCCATCGCCCCCTCCATTTGGATTCCACTTGAACACTGCCCTGCATTGTGCGTGATGTCATTCAACAGCCTCTTCAATCTATATCCAATCAATCTGCATTTACTTCTAAATATTTGTTGAGCGATTGGCTCTTGGTTGGTTTGTTGTCAGGGTTTCGTGCTGCTGATTCTTTCTGGCTGGGCGACCGTTTGATCTTCAGTATGGAGCCAGCGAAGAGGTCAGCTGCTGACAAAAGTATTGTCCACTGAAGTTTCTGTAGCAGTTTGATTGGTTTTGTGGGGCAAGGTGGTTAGCCCCACGTGCAACTCTTCCTTCTTATCCGGCCTTGGGACCGGCTAGTAGAACATAGAATGACCTTGGCGGCCTGTTTGAATATTTTTGGGCTACCACATTCCATGTACTTTTTGCATCTATTTACTCGTATTTTATTGGTATTTACATATCACACTATGCATTCTAATCGTATTATCCACTCCCGGGATTTTATAAAACGTTTTAAACCCGAAAACTTTCATATTTGCAATAAACTCAAGAAAAAGCACCATGGAGGTTGGCAGCGTGCCTTAAAATCTACACCCATACATCACACCACTGTTCCAGTTATCATTAGTACCAACTGCCGGTCCCTGCCTAATAAAATTCTGGATTTTCAATCTCTGTTGTCTTCTAGTACCTACCACAATACTGGCATTATCACTCTACAAGAAACCTGGCTCCATGACTCATACGATGACAATATTGTGTCTCTAAACAATTTCAATGTTTTTCGACAAGACCGTGTTTGTTCCAAGAAAAAATGTGGTGGAGGTGTTGCAACTTTTATTCACTCAAAATGGTCCATTTCTAACAAAGTTTGTTTCAAAGATTTTAGTCATGTAAAACCCCTTCTAATTTATGGAAACTTTTCAAAGAAATTACTAACGGTAAGCGATGTATTTCTGTTCCATCTCTTAATGTTGACACTCTTAATAAATCTTTCATACGCTCTTCTGTTGATACCCTTCCAAATGATACAAATCATATTGACAATAACTTTAGTGGTTTTAATACCCTTGATGTGCTTAAATGTCTCCGGTCTCTTAAGCCTTCTCAAAGCCTTGGTCCTGACGGCATACCTGCCATTGTCCTCAGGAATTGTGCTGATATTTTGTGTTATCCTCTTACTAACATTTTTAATGCTTCTTTTTCCGGTAACGTTCTACCTTTTGCATGGAAAAACATTAAAATTATCCCTATACCAAAACCATCTTCTGGTTCTGATATTAAATTTCGGCCTATTGCAATTACTTCCCCCTTTTTAAAATTGATGGAAAAATTACTTTTACTTCGTCTTGAACCCGCTTTGAAACCTTTTAATGATCCTAAACAATTTGCATACAAACATGGTAGAAGTACCTTGGATGCTGCGGTTGTCTTATATCACAATGTTGTCTCTTGTTTAGACAAAGGTGCTAAATATGTTCGTAGTGCTTTCTTAGACTACACATCTGCTTTTGACTCTGTACCTAGGGGCCTTTTGTTAAATAAGCTATCGTTGACACAAACAGGATCCTGGGCTAAGAGTTGGTTGCATTCCTATTTTTCTGATAGAATGCAGTATACTGTATATAACGGCAAATCTTCTTCTACCTCGCTTACAAAATCCGGTGTTCCACAAGGTGCTGTCCTCTCTCCTTTTCTTTTTTCTTTCTTCCTACATGACCTACCTCATTCAAACGAAACTAACTTTGTCAAATATGCAGATGATCTGACTGTATCACTGCCTATCACTTCCGAGTCTGACAGCTCCAAACTTAATAGCTTTCTGTTGGACATCAACAACTGGTCCAAGTCAAATGGTCTTATATTAAATCCTTCCAAATGTCAGGCACTTGACTTTACTTTCAAGCATCGACGTGACTTACTTGAACTAGTTAACTCTCATGATCCCTGTAGCATAGATGGCACGGAAATTGAAACCAAATCAAGCATTAAATACCTTGGATTAGTTTTTTCCTCTGACCTTTCATGGTCATCCCATATCTTATCTATCTCTAAGAAAATGTTTCGTCTTACCTTCTACATTAAAAAGTTAAGACAATCAGGTATCAACCAACCTTTAGTTTTGCAATTTTTAAACTCCTGTATTTTACCTATTGTACTCTACTGCTCTCCATTAATCTTTCCTGGGCTGCTCAAAAAAGATTATATCATATTACGAAGAGTATTAAATGTGAGTAGAGCTTGTGGTCTGCCACTGCATGAGCTCGCTAATACTATAGTCGAGAGGCATATAAATTCCTGTACGAAATGGGCAAAGGCTATAATGTCAGACCCTCTGCACCCCCTTTATTCACACCTGTCCCCTTGTATCTCATCAGGTAGGACGAGAAGTCAATATAAAAAGATATATGCTCGTACCACTAAGTATAGAAATTCTACAATACCCTATTTAGCGCGTACTTTATGTGACGAAGACTCTGTTAGACGTGAAACTTACAAGTTACTATGTAATTAGCACAGTGAATCGACCCTTTTATCGTTCATCTTTCTGTATTTTATGGTGTCACACTTTCTATCGTTTAAATCGTTACTCTGCTATTTTATTTTAGTTGGTATTACTATTATTACTACAATTTTGTACTTTATACATATTTTTCTCCGTATGGCACACAGTATTTTGCTACGTAGCTGCTATAACAATCGTTTTATTACTATTATGTAATATGTATTTTTAATTTTTTGTTGTCGTTTTTGAGTAAATTAGATGCAATATTGTACTGAATGCTGAAAATTCCTTGCTGTATCATGAGTACTGTTTTTGGAATAAAGCTATTATTATTATTATTAGTGGTAGTAGTAGTAGTAGTAAACTGAGTGAGGTTAAATAAGGCGATATAAGTATAAAACTTGGGCACTGTGGTAGAGTATAATTCCATTATAGATAAGATTTTATTTTGATAAATCGCACAGTGTTTACAGTTATATGAACTGATGACGTTTCGAGTACAAACTATTGCCACTCATAATCATATCAAGTTACTCACACAACATTGTTCTTTCATTTATATACATGTGTAGAATGAATTAGATATTGGATTAAAATCAATGTGAGATAATGTACATTCAGAAATAATAGTACGAGTGTTGTTGATCAATTGCAGTTAGATAGGAATAAAGGACGAGTGTGTTTTACAGTCATAATAAGCTACTTGTTAGAGTGTTGTGTTTGAATGTGTTTGAATTCAAATAGAATTTTAAGATTATTTATTATCTTCTTCTGGTTTGACTGATGGCATTAATACGAGTGTTATTGATCTACTATAATCAGATGGAAGATACGACGAGTGTTTTAATAGTCATAATAACACTCTTAATAACACTTAATAGTCATAACATAAACACTCGTCGTATCTTCCATCTGATTATAGTAGATCAATAACACTCGTACGATTATTTCAGAATGTACATTATCTCACATTGATTTTAATCCAATATCTAATTCATTCTACACATGCATATAAATGAAAGAACAATGTTGTGTGAGTAACTTGATATGATTATGAGTGGCAATAGTTTGTACTCGAAACGTCATCAGTTCATATAACTGTAAACACTGTGCGATTTATCAAAATAAAATCTTATCTATAATGGAATTAAATAAGGCGAAATGGACATCCTAAATTCTATACACTGCTTATCACAATCCACCAAACTGCTTCAGTTTAATCCTAAGACATCATCAAAGCGTCCGTACTATAAGCCGACATACTGTCAGAGCCCGAACACTTCGGTCTAATCCATAAACCCAAAAAGCAAACTTTAACTGAAAAAATAGTACTATATCCCGTTCTGCATTTATTCACGATAAAAATCGTACTACTTATAAGTAGCTAAAGATTTTTCAAGTTATTTTATCCTCACTTATCTTATCATTCATGTGCTTGCTCCTGAATCAGTTAGTGTCTTAGCAGGTTGTGGCTTTTTATACAGAAACGTTGCATCCATGATTGACATTCATTTGAATACTGAAATAAAATATTGATGACTTTAAGTCGCCAATGACACTCTATTGGGTCATTTTTATCCTCACTGCAATAATTATAAAATCTTTAAAAAAACAAGTTGGGTACATTACGAGCCCTAATAATAGATGCTCTACAAAAATTGTCTTATAGTTTGCACGAAGGCCGCAATATCTCCTGGAAGGCCAGACTAAAGCAACTGGTTGCCTTAATAGACCAGGCCCTAAACATTTGACTAGAATTCTGATTTATTGTTAGAGATCATGTGTAAGAAGAAATAAAGTCGACTGGCTTTTATGATTGACTGAGTAATTTCAACGCAGAACTTTGTAGGGATCTGTAGAAGTTCCAGTTGCCACACTCCACTCCATGTAGCATACAAAGAAAGAGAAGAGAGTGAAGAGAGAGAGATAATAAACAGAAGTGTGAGTGAGGGAAAGGAATAGTATTATGGAAGAGCAGTAGGATTTTATTGGATAAGACAAATCATGGTGTCATTTGATGTAACCTCCCTATTCACAATGATTCCAATCAATGAAACTATTGAGATCATTTGTCAGCAGTCCGATCTTCTCCCACTCCCAGAGTTGGAATTCAAACGCCTACTGCTTAAGTGTACCATGGATGTGCAATTCCAATTTGACAACACTTTTTACCGCCAAATAGATGGTGTAGCTATGGGCAGTCCACTTAGCCCTGTTTTAGCAGATATATTCATGTCCAACCTTGAAAGAACAAGGTTAGAGGCATGCAACTGACGAAACATCTTCCTACTGTCGTTATGTTGATGACACATTTATAGTGTGCAAAAATAAAAGTCATACTTCACACTTACTCAGATTATTCAATGATGCACAAACCAATATTGAGTTTACTATGGAACATGAAAGTGACGGAAAGTTCCACTTCCTCGATATCGCCATGGAACGCCTAGAAGACGGTAGTCTTCAAAAGTCAATTTATCGAAAGCCCACATGGAAAGGACAATACTTGCATTTTAATGGCTTTTGTCCAAATAGCTTTAAACGCAGACTAGTCAAGACTCTGTACTATAGAGCGAGGAGAATATGCTCTATAGAGAAACTAGAGGAGGAGTTTGAGTTCCTTGAAAAGATACTGAAGAGCAACGGGTACCCTCAAAGATTCATCAACAAGTATGGAAGATCTGAAGTCACAAATGTAAAACAAATCACATTGGGAAAAAAGCCAATCTACATTCAGCTTGATTATAAAGGTGAAAACATTGGAGCGATTATCAACAGAAGGCTGAGTACATCACTAGCCATAACCTATCCTGCAGCTAAGCTCGTCCCCGTCTATCGAACAACTTGCTCTCTTTTGGTGCAATCAAAAATCGATAGACATCCTTGTCATGTTAACTCAAACTCTACATACAAATTTACATGTTTCTGAGGGAGCGGTTACATTGGAAGGACAGAAAGAAGGGCATATCTACGATTTTCTGAACATGTACCAAAAAGCTTACGTCTAAAGGGAACAAATGCTTTAAACAGTGCCATTGCCAGGCATCTCCTCGACACGGGCCATGAAGTGGACGTCGAAAAGTCGTTCAAAATTATCAATAGGCAAAACAGCCCAGTTCTCCTTAAGTTTGCTGAAGCCATTTCCATCAAACGCCTGAAACCTGATTTATGCGTCCAGAAAGAAGCGGTTATCAGTCTTTCTTCGCCAGCCTGGTAACTGGATATTTTCATCTCTCTTTCATCTGAATGTGAAATGCTAAAAGTTTCCATTGTGTACGATTATTATTGTTCGGAAAAGTGTTTAATATTGCATTGTTCAAATCAACAAGAATGGATGCATCTGCGCCACCCATTGAGAACGTTCACTTTGAACCATATTACAAATTATCTCCAGCCTTCATTGGTTCTTACCATCCTGAGGACCCAGCCAGTCAGTTAGGAAGTCTACACCTCCCTACGTGGAGGATGGTTGGCTTAAACTAACTGTTATAGATTTGATTGACTGATGAAGCCTTGTTTTTGTTTGACTACCACAGTCGATGACGGCGATAGTTAGGCATGCGTAATATATGTCCTAATCATCTCAATCGGTGTGTAACTTCACAATCTCATCGATTGATTTCCCCTACCAGCTGCCTAGCACCAAACGCCTAATCTCAATATTGCTCACCTTATTATACCATCTAACACGGGTAATAGAACGCAGACACCTATGACGAAAGATAACTAGCCACGCTTTCCATGTCTTCCACATTCAATGACGAGGGAGGGGTAAGATAGAAAACAGAAAAAAATTAACAAAACAGTGTTAGCTTATAGTTTGTTCACACAGCAACTCAAAAAAACAAAAGCGGTTACAACCGCTTTACAACTAACATGGTTAACAATGATAAAATAAAGTTCATGAAAATTACTCAGTTAAATAAAAACAACTGATAAAAACTGATATATATATATTTATGTCGAAATTAAAGAAACAAATGCAAGATATGCTTGGAGGATTTATGCTGTATAAACGTTATGTAGACGATACTCTTGTGGTGAGATCAGGCCGTGAGAAAATATGTACAAGGCTGATTCAACAACCAATCACAGCATACTTAACGTGGCAAAATATGATTCGCAGATGGAGAACTCTATTTTTCGAGGAATCCCGAAACAACCAATCAGAAGCCTGCGTTTGTCTGCTTAACTTTTGATAAACAACCAATCAGAAGACTGCGCTTGTCTACGTGCATAATCTATAATAATGTAGGTGAAATATATATAAATACGTGTTGATTTTCGTAATAAAACGATCTGTTGCCTGGCCCTTGTCTTCTGTTGTTACACTCTTAATATTGGTAATAACAGTAAATCTATTGAAAACTTCATTACTCTATTTAATCATATTTATCCAAATATCCGAGTGACTTCCGAACAAGAATCCAATAACAAACTCGATTTCCTGGATATTACTATGACCAGGAGAGATGATGGAACGATTCAACGATCTATTTTTCGTAAACAGACATGGAGTGGACAATATCTTCATTTTACCAGTTTTGTTCCTATCCAGTATAAACGTCCCCTAGTGAAATGTTTGTTCTCAAAGGCCCGAAAAATACTCACGAGTGACACACTGATGGATGAGTTTCCACATATACATTCAGTTTTATTAGCTAATGGTTATCCGGAGAACTCTATCACTTGTCACATTAAAGGAAAGACCACATCTCGAAAAGACAGCTTCTGTACCAAAGAAAGCTATCTTTATTCACCTACCATTCAAGGGCGACCAGATTATGTAGTTGACAGCTAGTTCAAAGACTTCGGTCAGCCATCAAACGCATTTTCTACGCCACATCTCTTTTTCTCACTTGCCGAACATTTTCGTTCCCTGTACCTACGACTAAAAGACGAAATTCTCTAAACTCTACTTCAAACTGTATCTACAAGTTCACCTGCAGCTGCAGAATGCTCCAATGTCGTCGAAAAGAACATGCTCCAAAATGGCTACTAAATCATATAGAAAATCCCAGTGCGATTAATCTGAATAGAAATCCAGCATCATCCATTGCAAAACACTTATTAATGTCAGGTCACAAAATCATTACTAATGACAATTTCACAATTATTTCATCACATAATTCTAATTCAAGGTTGGTTATTGAAGGTGATGGAAGCACTTTGGGGATTAATCACATACAGCCTAAACTGTGTGTTCAGTCAAAAATCAATAGACTTCAATCTTCGCCTACCCTGGACTGCATGACCTATCTTAATATGATTGGTCATTAGTATGTACTTTTGTTGTTTTTATTTAACTGAGTAATTTTCATGAACTTTATTTTATCATTGTTAACCATGTTAGTTGTAAAGCGGTTGTAAAGAAACTACGAAATTGATATTATCTCGCGAAATTTGTCTTCTTAATGCCTTATTCAAACGTGGTCTCAGTTTATAACATTGAGATTTGTTCAGTGACGAGTTGAGATCACTGAATTAGATGACTAAGATGACGAATCAACTGCAAATACATGTGATGGGAATGATTCAACACCTGTCCACCCAGATATCTGGAAAATTCTACTACCCCAACGACAACAAATAGGAGAAGACAAAGAAAACTATGAAACTCAAGTTTCGAAGTCGTGCGATTATAATTCATATGATTATGAACAGCAATAAATTTCGTTCGAAACGTCATCCAGTAAATAAAACTGTTTCACTCTGTGTGTGATACATCAAATAAACAAACTAATATGGAAAGTGTTTACTTGTCTCCCATTCAAAGGAGATGTAGTGTCACAAAAGATTAACAAAAGACTAAAAGGTGCAATAAAAAGAAGTTTTCTTGTGGCTAAACTCATAACACTACACAGCCCTACTTCCTCTATAAGGCAATACCCTACTGATGTCACCTCCAACTGCGGGGGAAAGTACATTGGAAGGACGGCAAAAAAGAAGGCCTTCTATCCGGTTTTCTGAATATATTCCAAGAAACTTGCGTCTGATAGGAAGCAGCTATTCTCAGAGTGAAATTACCAAACATATTGTTGATACCGGACATCTCGTAGAGATTTCTAAGCATTTAAAAATATTAAATAGACAAATGACAGCAAATTTACTACGATTTGCCAAAGCGATCACAATCATACGATTTGAACCAACCAGACTTATGCATACAGAAAGAGAGTGTGATTAATCTCTCACTCCCTTGGTAACTGAATTTTGATTAAGATTACATTAATTAGTCATCTAATTCAGTGATCTCAACTCGTCACTGAACAAATCTCAATGTTATAAACTGTAACCGCTTTTGTTTTTTGAGTTGCTATGTGAACAAGCTACAAGCTAACACCGTTTGTTAATTTCTTCTATTTTCTGTCCTCACCCTCCCCCCTCTTTTCTACTTTAAAAATGTATAAATTGATGATGAAAACTTAAACTAAAAATTGTATTGCTGCTTACATTTTGGATGTGTCAATTTTATCGTATTTCTTCTTTACTACCACTTAAACATTAAAGTATGCTATTATCATTTATATAACCATTGTAATTTCAGGCAGTGGTGTGCAGCTGATGAGAACCTGTGAAATTGAATGACGACATGATTTATACTTCAAATTTCGTCTTCCTTTCTTTATCGAAATTCATCACCAAATGTATTAAATCCTACTGATTTTCCATGTCACTATTCTTCTTTTTAATGGGAGGCGATCTCGTCCAGGATAATGACCGCCAGATTCAACTCCAAAGGAAGGAAAGTGTCAATTATACAATGTTATGCATCGACAAACAACGCAGACCTCGAAAAGAAAGAAGAATTCTACAGACAACTACAGGCAACAATGGACAATACTCCAGCTGGTGACATTAAAATACTAATAGGAGACATGAACGCCAAACTGGGACCAGACAACACAGGAAGAAAACTCATCGTCGGTAGAGAAGCTCTCGGAGAAATGAATGAAAATGGAGAACTCTTCGCCGACTTCTGCGCCTTCAACGAACTGGTGATTGGTGGCAGTGTATACAAGCACAAAGATATCCACAAGGCTACATGGGTGTCACCAGACGGGCAAACCAAAAACCAAATCGACTTCATCTCAATCTCAAGGAAGTGGAGGCGCAGCCTACTGGACACAAAAGCAAGAAGAGGAGCAGACGTTGGCTCAGACCACTATCTCGTACAAGGGACAATCCAAATCAAATTAAAAGCTTTCAGGGAACCAGGAGCTGCAGATAGACCACAAGCCAAGTTCAACACTCAAAAGCTGAAGGACCAGGCTACAAAGGACATCTTCATTGCAAGCATAAAGGACAAAGCTGAGATACAAATCAACACCAGCGAAAAGGTCAGCGTCGAAAAGCACTGGAACAACTTGAAAACGGTGTGGAGCCAAACTGCATGGATGTTCTAGGCAGAAAAAAGAGACAGGACAAACAGTGGCTCACTACGGACACTTGGAAACTAATAGAAGAGAGAAGGACAGTGAAGCAAAAGATTATCCAGTGCACCGACGAGCAACAAAAACAGGAGTTGAATGCAAGCTACAATACACTGAACAAAAGAGTGAAGAAGAGTGCCAGGGAAGACAAAAGAAAATATTATGAAACCATGGTAAGTGAAGCAGAACAAGCCGCAGGCACAAAGGAGACCTCGCCACACTCTACCAAACAACTAGGCACCTTTCGGGCAAAAGTTCGACACAGATTAAGCCAGTAAAGGACGACAATGGAAAGTCAATCACCAAAGAAGTGGAGCAAAGAAAACACTGGGCTGAACACTTCAAAAGACTTCTAAATCGACCGCCACCTACAACGCGCCCAACAATACCAACAACGGAAGCAGAACTACCAGTGAACACTGACCCCCCGACGAAATCAGAAGTCCTGAATGCAATCAAGATGCTAAAAGCTGGGAAAGCACCAGGACCAGATGGAATCCCAGCAGAAGCTTTGAAAATAGACCCAGAGACAACAGCGGACTTGATGACGCCACTGCTGGAGAAGGTGTGGAAAGAGGGCAAAGTACCCGAGGATTGGAAGAACGGATACTTATTCAAACTTCCAAAGAGAGGAGACTTAAGTCAATGCAAAAACTGGCGTGGAATTATGCTTCTGTCCATTCCAAGCAAAATACTAAGCCTCATCATCCTGAAGAGAATCAAACAAGCCCTAGATGAAAAACTTCGACCGGAACAGGCTGGATTCAGGAGAAACAAATCATGTATTGATCAAATCGCCACTCTACGGATCATGGCAGTCACCTCTCTATCTCAACTTCATCGACTTTGAAAAGGCCTTCGACAGCGTCGATCGAGAGGTCATTTGGAAACTACTTCGCTACTACGGGGTCCCATCGACAATTATACATCTCATCCAACAGTTATACGACAATGCTGCATGCCAAGTAATCCACAACGGGAAACTTACGGAAGCCTTCGAAGTGAGGACGGGAGTGAGGCAAGGCTGTCTACTATCACCAATGATCTTCCTGATTGCAGTAGATTGGATAATGCGACAGACAACGGCAACCAACGAGAGAACAGGCATAAAATGGACTCACACAAAAAACTTGGAGGATCTGGACTTCGCCGATGATATATGTCTGATTTCCCACAAACTGGAAGATATGCAAGTGAAAAGCAACAAGTTGGCAGAAGAAGCATGAAAGATAGGACTTCAGGTGAACATAGATAAAACAGAGGTGATGAAGATTCCTGGACAACACCAACAACAACAACAACAACAGACAACAATCAGCAGCATAAATGGGAGGAACCTGAAAGAAACAACCTCCTTCACCTACCTACCAGGGAAGCATCGTTTCAACTACAGGCGGAACTGACGAGGACATCAAAGCCAGAATCGGAAAAGCAAGACAAGCTTTCATTACTCTCAAATCTGTGTGGAGGTCAACAGCACTCAGCATCAAAAATAAGATCCGGATTTTCAACTTCAATGTGAAGTCATCAGTGCTACTATACGGATCAGAGACTTGGCGAGTCATAAAGAGCATCTCAAACAAACTTCAGACCTTCATTAACAGCTGTCTTCTCTCACTACTCAAGATCAGATGGCCGGCCAGAAAAGATCAGCAACAAAGATCTCTGGAAGAGCGAACCAACCAGCAGGAACCGATTGTGAAACAAATAGGCAGGAAGAAATGGAGATGGATTGGCCATATTCTGAGGAAACCATCAAGTGACATCACTAGACAAGCCTGCTCGAGTGGAACCCGAAAGGTAGGCGACGAGTTGGTCGTCAGTGCGAGGGTGGGGTGACTTGGAGGAGGTGATGTGAAGAGGAGATGATGAAAGCATGTGGGCAGACTTGGAGCGGGGTGAAAAAGTTGGCAGTAAACAGAAAGCAATGGAGATGCGCAGCTGAAGCCCTATGTTCCTCTAGAAAAAATAAAGGATATAATAATAATAATAATAAATAATTCTTCTTTTCTGTCGTACTTCTCCCTCTTTGATATCCTGACGAATCTTCCTTTTGTTTTATCTACCTTTGTGTAATATATTGAGAGTTATGTGCCATCGTCAAAATATGCACTTCTGTGTAAATTCTATGTGAAAACTCAGTCAATGAGTCAGCCAGTCACACTTGGTTTGCATTTGGAAGACATGAGTTTTAGTGTGTATAGTCTTTTCAATATTGTTTGATTATCAGGTATTTTTTTTGCTTCAGTTTTCCTCAAGAAAGGGGGATAAAGCTGATAAATATCTTGATGAATATTCACTGGAAATGAATGAAAAAGTTATTCGCTTTATTTTAGTAGAATGTTTTCCTGAACTTGGCATACTACTTATAAGTAGTGCACAAAGTTAAGCTAAAATATCCGAAATTCTCGTTAGAATTCTTTTGTATAGAAGAACAATTGTCAAATTACTGTTAGACAGCCATGTTACTAGATATCTTGACCATCAGTCAAGCAAGTTATTCTTGCCTTCCTACAGTTTTTCATTGAGATCTATTACTGATAGTCTTAAAATTTGTGTTATTTTGACAAGCTTGTTCGAATGATTTGATTTATGAACTTTTGCTTAATTTTTTCAGTTGGTCGACATTCGCTTCTTGGTTTTAATCCTCATTATCCATCACTGTTCTGGTGATCTACCTCTGTGAAGATGAACTATAGCAGCTTACATCTGCATACAACACATCTGACGCCCTTGCAATATGAGCATGACCATCAAACGTCGATTTTACGATATTTCGGAGCTCACAGTATTTTTATATTCCTTTAGAGCATGGCCTTTCCTGACTGATGTATGGTGAATATGTGGGTTCAGTTGTCGCTGTCCTCTTGGAATTACTTACACCTGATATCATCATCATGTAAATAGTTCTAAGGTCCGGAGACTTTTCTTTAGATATAGTAGAGATCATCTTCAAATAAGTGATATCGTGTTGGGGTTTCCGCCATCACTGATTTCTAGCTTTGGGAATGAGTGAAAGAAGCCGAGAGGTGGTCAATCCATGACGTGACGCTTTTTGATGAAGGATAGTCAGGTTGTGTTAGCATTTATCGATTTGTCAAGATCCCCTTTGTAGGCTCTTAGGAATAATTCGAATCAGTGGCCTGGGATGTTAACAGAAACTCATCACTAAACCCCATCTAGGTAAAAGAAAACAAGTAGTTCAGCAGCATATCGTCATTTCATCCTATTATCTGCATTAGTCTTTAACTGGTTCCATGTGTGCCCACAAGCTCTTATTTCTTTTTCAAGTAATCTCTTCTCTATAACCCTAAAAGCGATGCCCAACTGAGCCTGCTTGGTCTTTTCCATGTATGTCCAATTAATTTCCAGTTTCTTCTGCATATTTCTTGGTTGATTAGTAGGTTCTTGGTTGGTTCCTTGTTGTTTATCCTTTTAGGCCGACCTGCCATGTGATCTTCAGTAGCGAATCACAGAAGAAGTTGACTGTTGTTGGTAGTCTTCAGTAGTATGTTGGTAGTTCAACTTATAATATTTAGTTGTACTACTTATTCATATTAAGTAGCATATTTTCACTCAGCGGATTTTTACTTAGCGGATACATACTTCGAAAGCGTTTCTCTGAAATCTTTTCTTAACGGAAATGAAAATGTCCTTCATTGAATATTTTTAAAGATACTGGATGATTATTAAGACTTATGGAAATCCAGACGATTCTTGTAAGAATTCAGTCTTCTGTTGAATATATCCTGACGAGACTGTTCAGTTGTATGATAAATCCAACCACTGACAGTCAGAAAAAAATTAGCAACAAGAAACTCTGGCTGGCGACGAACCAACCAAGGGCCAGTTACTCAGCAAATTTGTAGGAGAAAATCGAAATGGATTGGGTACACGCCACTGAGGAGGCCATCAAACGACAATAGCGCGCGATTCAGATCAGTGCTCTAGTGGATTCCGAATGGCAAGCGACGAGTGGGTCGTCGGTGTGAGGGGGACATGGAGAAGATCGTGTGGCGAGGGGGGGGAGGAGGAGATGAGAGATTATGAGCAATCGTAGAGTTAGCCACCGAGGAGGACAGCAGAGAATAGAAGAGAGTGGAGATGTGTTGTTGAAGCCAGCTGTATGTTCCATGTCAGAACCCAAGGGAATAATAACAATAATAATAATACTCATGTGGTCCGGGCTCTGATTCCTGGTCGACGTACTCGTAAACCTCGCTTAACCGGTGGTATTCTCGGTAAAAAGAAAAGGCTCGGTGTGAGATTATCCATCATATCCCGTAAACAATAAATATCACTGCTGCTACTAAGTCTTCAAAGGTCAGTTTTATTATTATCAATTATTGATTTGTTGGGATTTGATTGGATTTAAGACTGGTCAGGAGCTGACATCAGTTGGGAAACCACAGAGAAACCTAGGAGTACTAGACAGCTGTTTCTGTAGTTCTAGTCTGGGACTCCTCAGCAGTATACACCAAATAGGGTCTAAACCCAATACCTTACGGTTACGAGGTGAGATCGTAAACCATTCAGCCACTGTTCATTCTGCTAGTTGTTCATCCTTTGACTTCTGAATGGAGTGTAGTGGTTCTATAAAACATTTCCAATTTACTTAGTTCTCTGTCATCACTTTCAGGTGACAATATGGCTGTCCAAAGTTTCTACTTCCTCTCTACGATAATCTTCTACATATCATTCTCAGAAGCCTAAATAGTTCCATTATGGGTAAATTTTGTTTTGATAAAGTCTCACAGTGTTATACAGTAATGTTTACTGATGACGTTTCGAGCACAATTTACTGCCACTCATAATCATATCAAGGTGCTCCTCACACGACTTCCTAACTTCATTTATATAGTTCCATTATTTTTCACTTGATTTTCACTTGATTTGATTGGCAGTAGTATTTTCCATATTTCAGGTCTGAGTGATGACTCATTCCTATTGCATGTGTTGGGTGTAGACTGGATGAACCAGGCAGGATTCAGTAATCAACCTCTCTCGCTTTCCACCTATTTAGATTACTTTTTAGAATTTTAACCCTCTCCCAACCACTCTATTGTGTGGCTGTGTGTTAGCGCATGCATTGCAATTTCTGAGCTTTTTTCTAAATTACTTATCTTCTTGGGATCAACCATTCTTACCTTAGCTAAATTCTGTTTCGACAATCTGACTACCCCCGACCTATTAGTTTGACCTATGTAGTTGACCTTACCCACAGTCATTGCAGGGTATTTTGTAAATTATACTATTTTGTAAGACAGTTAGTCAACAAGCAAGTAAGAAGATAAATAATTAGTTAATTAATTAATCAAGTAAGTAAGAAAGTAAGGAAGCAATGAGTATGCATGAACACCGTAGAGTATCTCTTCGACCACCAAGAAATCCGGTTAAACTAGAAAAACTTGAAAAATCATCAGCCATAGGTGGTGGTCTACAGGCTATAGAATCCGGTCACAAAATCGTTTTTGACAATATTGAAATAATCCAGAAAAGCATTTCAGAAATCACAAAGAACGTCTAATACCGTCAGAAGCACTTCATATGAAGTGGAATCCAAATTGTCCGAATAGAAATGATGGACTAAAACAGAATCTGACCTGGTTACAACACCCACCTCTCCCACGAAGTGACAAAATCAACACGAATGTGATAAGCAATATCATTAAATAAACACATGCTCTTTTATAAATTTACACACTGATCAAATTCAACAATCTACACTTGGTTTTGTTATCTTTACCAATTGGCCAAATTGACAACGAAAAATGACCCCATTGATATAAGAATAAAACTTGTGCACTGTGGTGGTGGAGTATAATTCTATTATGGGTAAATTTTTGTTTTGATAACGTCTCACAGTGCAGTAATATACAGTAATGTTTACTGATGACCACGTTTCGAGCACAATTTATTGCCACTCATAATCATATCACGGTGCTCCTCACACGACTTCCTAACTTCATTTATATAGTTCCATTATTTTTCACTTGATTTGATTGGCAGTAGTATTTTCCATATTTCAGGTATGAGTGATGACTCATTCCTATTTCATGTGTTTGGTGTAGACTCGATGATGTTTGGTGTAAACTCGATGGAAAATACTACTGCCAATCAAATCAAGATAAAATCAAGTGAAAAATAATGGAACTATATAGATGAAGTTAGGAAGTCATGTGAGGAGTACCTTGATATGATTATGAGCAGTAATAAATTGTGCTCGAAACGTGGTCATCAGTAAACATTACTGTATAACAAACACTGTGAGACTTTATCAAAACAAAAATTCACCCATAATGGAATTATACTCCACCACCACAGTGCACAAGTTTTATTTTTATATCAAAGCCTAAATAGTCACTTCCGATTCCGATCCTATTGACATGTAAAAAGTTACTTGAAGGTCTCGACAGTAATGGTTCCTTTGTTGCCTTTCTGCCAGTGTTCCTTGTTGTATTTCTTTTCTGGCTGGCAGTGTGGTGTTCACTATAGAGACGATGAAGACACCTGTGGTATTAGATGGTTGGAGGCAATTAGTCTCAGGAAGCCTTGCCTCACCTAAGTTTCTTGATTGTTGCCATTTAACAGGCAGTAAGGCATATCTGCAACCCTGAAGGAATTTATATCCATCCTGAGATTCGAACCTGTGTCACTAAATACTGCAGTCAGAGACTTTACCACTGTGCTTTCGGCCTCGCGATTTACCTCCTGTAGGACTCTGTTGGATTCAGAGTTCAGCATGACGTCTAGCCACCTCGTGGCATGGTAGACACATCGCAAACTTGACCGAATATTATAATTCAGTCTGTACCAAACAAAGAGGACTACAGGCATGATACTAGTGCTCAATCAAAGTCTATGGTAGGCTATTGGAAATAATTCGATTGAATCACTGAACATGTGAATCTTGTTCTTTGTACTGAGCGTTGGCTATCAACACAATAACTTCACAGTAATGAACGCCTTTCTTGCTTTTCCGTTCCTTGGCTGGCTTTAACATCGTCACTGTTGCTGCTTGTCGTTAAACCGACACTTTCGGGTTCCTTTAATTTGGCGATACAACTTTCTTTCAACTTTTAGCCAATGAAGGTGACTGGTATTTACTTATTTCTTGTTGGTCGATGAGGTGTCTGCAACACTTCTTTCTTCTCTATGTTTACCTGAAGTCTTATCTTCGCTACCTCTTCTGCCATCCTGTTGATTTTCTCTTACATATGTCTGAATCTGTGCGATATGTGACTTATATTATCTTCAAATATTGATTTTATAGGGATTTTCTTTGATTGTTTGCAGGATTTCATCATGAACTGACATCAGTTGGAGAACCACTGGAAAACCGGCAGGGAGTACTGGACAGCTATTTCATCAGCCTACTTTGGGACTCTTCAGCAATACGCACCCACATGCAGGGTTCAAACCCAGGACCTTCTGTTCACAAGGCTAGCTAGCTTTTAGAACATTAAGCTGCTGGAACCCACCAATCCAATGACCAGGTCATGAATTCTAACTTCTGCCAATTCATGACATACCGTGACCTCTTCACGATGTCTTCTTCAATGAGTTACTGACTCATCTTTAGCCCTGCTGCACCTACTAGTCACGGCTTCCTACATAAATTATCCGTGAAATTCAAATCTTCCGGTATCTTCTCGTCAGTCAAACATCTACGCTTCATCTTGCTCTCCACTGTCCACTGTATGCCTCATTTCATCATATGCAAGAAAACCATAGGTAATAATTAGGCAGTTCTGTATAACTCCACTAAGCCATCATGTTGTTTTTTCACATTACTGTTCGTTATCCCCCATATTTATGCCAATTATTGTCCTTTCGAGTCCCATTTATTCTCTATCCGTCTTTCTTTATGCGGTACATGAAGTGTGGCAACTTGAACTGGTGCTCCTCTGTGTAAAGTTCTATGTTGAAATTCGATAAGTCAGTCTCTTCGTTGGCGTTAATGAATGGGTCTGTCAGCAAAGCATTTCACCCCAAAAGACACTATATATATATATATATATATAAATTGAACACTAGTCAGTAACGGGTATCATGCTTCTAGTCCTCTGTTTGGTATAGACTGAATTCTACCATCAGTTAAGTTTGCATTGTGGCCACCATGCCACTAGGTGGCTCGACATCACGGTGCACTGTGAATTCTTGTTATTAGATGGAATCTCAGGAGGGACATGAGTTCCTTCATGATTGCAGATACACTTTAATGACGGATGAGTGCTAACTAGTACGAAATCTACGTCGAAGGCTTCCTGTGACCGATTGCCTGTAACCATCTAATGACAATAATATATATTTATTTTCGCTAATACGTATCCATTACACGAGATCAATCATCTTCTAAAATATTTCAGTGGTAACTTTCCTGACTAAAGTACACACTGACGCGCATTCCAATCTTTGAAGGGATAACAGTTTCTTAAAATGTACAGACCCCCTCCCCACTGATGAGTGCTTATAAACTCGAAATCCAGTGGGAACGGCTACCTACAGAATGCCTCTAAATTCCCCACTTCTTCCATCATATCCCACCACACGCCCAACATCATTATCTTCTTCTCGTTGAGTTTAATAGCAGTTTAACGACAGAAGACAAGAGTGAGGCAACAAATATTTCATTGAGAAAATCAATAGGAATTTATAGATTTTTATGTACATTATTATTAGCGTTATCGTTAACTGAGAAGCAACGTCTTCTGATTGGTTGTTTCCTCTCCGAGGGCTAATCTGCACTGCTTGTGACCATTTCTCAGAATGTTAAGCCATATATCTTCGAATTGTATTTGCACACACGTTAAGTCTTCTGTGATTGGTTGTTGAGTTCTTCAAGGTTAAGCTTCGCTATTGTTTTTCCTCATAACCCCTATTTGGGACGTAAACACGGCTGTAAATTGTTGTCTACAATTATGGCTAGCATACAGCTCTCAGCACACTAGGAACTATAAGTCTGATTACTTATTCCGTAATTAACTGCAGTAATAGAAATAACAAAGGCTGCGCAAAACTTCAGCTGCATATAATTTATCCTTTATCGAATTTGTAAAATATGACCTCTAAAAGTATCATTTACTCTCGTGAGCATTTAAAATATTTACGGCCTTCTGATTCGCATGTTTCTACTAAGCATGAGGTGAAAAAGCATTATCCTCGATGGATTACAGCTTATCCCAACGCATGTTTCTAAGTTGTATCCTTGTTTCACAAAATATACTCCTGAACCTTTTATAATTGGCATTCAACAAAGTGTCGTCGTGTCTTTCTTGAAGGAGACGAAGAAGAGATATGCCATGGTAGATTGGTTTGTGCTTCAAGTCAGATAGAGAGCTATATCACACAATCCTACTGTAATGAATAAATCTTTTCGAGATTTAGCGCAACTGGCAGCAACCAATGTCATCGGTGGGAACTCCATCCTCACTTTCGACAGGATGAAGCTAACTGGCCACGGTTTCTCACTAGAACTCCAGGAAACTCTGTCCTGTAGGAAATCACTAGCGAGCATCAGATTATTTTGGTTGCACTAAATCGCGAATTGGTAGAAGTTAGAATTCATGAGTTAGTCACTGAATCGGGAACCATTGGCTGAATGGTATACGAGCTTGCCTTGTAGCCGGGGAGTCCTGGGTTCGAACCATGGTGGTAGGTGAGTACTGTCGATGATTCCCAAGCTGGGATGAAACAGCTGTCAAGTACTCCAGTGTTGGTCTTCAGTGGTTCTCTAAATGATACCAATCTATGGTCAGACTCGGTAAAACAAATCTATTCCTTACAAACCAGACTATTGAAAATTAACCTTTTTATTTGAAGATCCTGGACGAAGGGAGAATATCTTGTAATAAACTCCACTGAAAATGATCTGCATTACATAAACATTGTTTAGAATAAAGCTGCCATTATTATTGTTATTATTATTACGGTGAACTCTTCGTTATGAATGACTTGGTATTATCATCCTATAACTGCTGAATAAACTCCATTTACCGCTGAGCAGTTTACTCACCCGTTTAACGTCTAGAAATGAACAAAGCTTGGGCATGACTCCAATATCTTTACTGTGCGCGTAAGTGGCACAGTGGTAGAATGCTCGCCAGCCGTGCAGATGGTCCGGGGTTCAATCCCCGGACACCGACACACTCCTTCACCTCACTAAGACGATAATACGACCGGTAAAGTGGAAAGAGTGGACATGAGGCTAGTAACTCCACCCAGTAAAAATAAATAAACGCCACTGCTACCGAAACTTCAAGCCTGTAGCTTGAAGCCCCTTATGTTCCCCTGGCAACGTAAAGGAATAGAAGAAAACCACTAATAGAAATTTTACAGTCCAGAAAAAAAGCAAACTCATAAATTGTCTTCTGTTAAACTTTAATTCTAACTAAAATGAAAATTGAATAAGTTTTAATTCGACTTTAGAAAATTATTTTGTTTTAATGACTAGGAGAAGTATTGGGCGCTTTGTTTAAATTTTGATTTTACGTGTCATATTTGAGCATAATAGGTAATGACAGTGGCTTGAAAATTAACTAACTAACTTTTATTCTAATATAATATGATATCAGAAAGAAAATGTCAGAAAAATAAAAATTCGTCAGTTATTGTTTTCCTCTAGATGGCGTGCATTTATTACTGCTTTCAATACCTATGGAGTTCGTTAAAAAAAAAATAAAATAAATATCTATGATATAAGAATAGAACTTGGGCACTGTGGTGGTAGACAGTATGATTCCATTATGGAGAAAATTCTTTATTTTGATAAAGTCTTATAGTGTGTTTGTTATACAGTAATACTTACTGATGACAATGTTGCGAGGACAGTTGATTGCCTCTTGTAGGATTCTTAATAAAACAGGAATTAGGGTGGCAATCGAATCAAGAAATTCATTCACAGGTATAAACTATGTAAGTTTATACAAAATAATATAATTTACAAAATACCTTGCAATGACTGTAAGTTAAGTCAACTACATAGGTCTGTCTGTCTGTTTTCGACATAGAACTTTGCACAAATGTTCGGAAGTTCAAGTCGCCACATTCCGTGTAGCACGCGAAGCAAGAGAAGAAAGTACAAGAAAAACATAATAGAAACAGTGAGCAGAGGTGTGAGACAAAAGAGTAATAAAGAAATACAAAACAGTTTCATTGAAGATCATAAGTCACAGGGAGTGGATGCATCTGCGCCACTGAGAACGATTTCGAGCCATGTCACCAATTGTTTCCAACCATAGATTTTTACCGTCCCGAGGACCCCAGCCTGGAAGTCTACATAGGTGAAACCAGTAGGTCTGGGGTAGTTAGACTGTTGGAATATAAGAATTTAACTAATGGTCGAACGATTTACCCCACAGAGAAATGTAATTTAGAAAAAACTCAGCAATCGCACTGCACGCATTAACACACAACCACACAGTTCGGTGGGACAAAGTTAAAATTCTAACAATTAATATGAGTAGGTGGAGAGAGATTTAACTCCATTATGGATAAGATTTTATTTTGATAAGTCACACACTGTTACACAGTAATATTAGGTTATAACGTTTTGAGCACAAATACTACTGTGTAACACTTCGTGACTTATCAGAATAAAATCTTATCCATAATGGAGTTATACTCTACCACAGTGGTGAAGGAGAGAGATTTACTAATGAGTCTTTGTTCATCGAATTTACACCCGACACAGGCAATTGAAATGACTCCTCACAGATACCAAAGATATGGTAAATACTACTGTTGAAAAAACAGAAGACAAGGGCCAGTCAACAGATCGTTTATTGACAAAAAATCAATAGATATTTATAGATTTTTATGTACATTATTCTTAGCGTTATCGTTAACTGAGAAGCAACGTTTTCTGATTGGTTGTTTTCTCTCCGAAGGCTAATCTGCACTGCTTGTGACCATTTCTCAGAAAGTTAAGCCATATATCTTCGAATTGTATTTGCATACAATAAGTCTTCTGTGACTGGTTGATGAGTTCCTCAAGGTTAAGCTTTGTCATTGTTTTTCCTCATAACCCCTATTTGGGACGTAAACATTGACGTCAATTGTTGTCTAACATTTTGTCTAGCAGACAGCTGTCACCTTACTACTAACAATTAAACCAAGATTTCATCATGAGCTGACATTGGTTAGAGAACTATTGGAAAGCCTGGGAGTACTGGATAGCTGTTTCATCCTAGTTTGGGACTCTTCACCAGTACGCACCCACCGCTAGGGTTCGAATCCAGGACCTGTTGGTTACAAGGCGAGCTCGTGTACCATTGAATCGGGTCCCAGTGGCTTAACGATATACGAGCTCGCCTTGTAACCAGAAGGTCCTGGATTCGAACCTTAGCGGTGGGTGCGTACTGGTGAAGAGTCCCAAACTAGGATGAAACAGCTATCCAGTACTCCCAGGCTTTCCAATGGTTCTCTAACTAATGTCAGCTCATGATGAAATCCTGTAACCAATCAACCAAATCCGTACAAACCAATACTTGAATTAAATCAAGAGATGGAAAACAGTGGAATTATATAAACGAAATCAGAAAGTTGTGTTGAGGAATAAATATCCATGATTTGCCAAGAATAATGAAGGAGAACTATTCAGCTAACGATTGGATGTTATGATCCTATTCGGTGGTCTGGTTTACCACAGGGCTACTTAAAATTTTCATCCAGTAGATCATGGATCTTATTTTCTCTGTTTAATTTCTTCTTCACACATGATCCCCTCCATGTCACTTTCGGCCTCCACAAAAGTCATCGTTTCCCATTCGGTATCGACTTGAGGTCCTGACGCTTGATATATCCTAACAGTCTCCTTTGCGTGTGGCGAATCCATCCCCATTTCCTTCTGCATATCTCTCAGTCAGTAAGTTCCTGGTTGGTTTGTTGCCTCCTTATCATTTCTCGTCGGCCATCGGATCTCCAGCATCAAGCCAACAAAGACAGTTATTATTCAAGTGTTGGTTTGTAGGGATTTGATTGGTTTCAGGATTTCATCATGAGCTGACATTAGTTAGAGAACCATTGGAAAACCTGGGAGTACTGGACAGCTGTTTCGTCCTAGTTTGGGACTCTTCACCAGTACGCACCCACCGGGATTCGAACCCAGGACCTTCCGGTTACAAGGCGAGCTCGTAGACCATTGAGCCACTGGGACCCGATCCAAGGTTTTCCAATGGTTCTCTAACTAATGTCAGCTCATGATGAAATCCTGAAAGACAGTTAGTGATGAAAGTCTGTGGTAGCCTGTTGAATATACTTAGCGCGACGCGTGAGACTAGTCTCTGAACCATATAGAGAAGCATTGACTTTCTCGAAATTGGTGTTGGAAATTTGAATCTTTTTATTTGTACTGAGTTCTGCAGATCTCAGTGTTTATTTCAGAATAATGTAAACCTATATTACTTTTCCAACCTAATCCCAGTTAACTTTGACATCGTAATCGATGCCGTCACCTGTAGTTGAAACGATGGCGCCTAGGTTAGATAAGTGAAATAGACTGCTTTCTTCAAATTTCTTCTGTCGATAGTGTGGTGAGAGCAGGCCGTGAGAAAATATGAGCAAGGCTGATTCAACAACCAATCACAGCAAAGTTAACGTGGCAAAATATGATTCGCAGATAGAGAACTCTATTTGTCGAGGAATCCCGAAACAACCAATCAGAAGCCTGCGTTTGTCTGCCTAACTCTGATAAACAACCAATCAGATAACTGCGCTTGTCTACTTGCATAAGCTATAATAATGTATGTGAAATATGTATAAATACGTGTTGATTTTCATAATAAAACGATCTGTTGCCTGGCCCTTGTCTTCTGTTGTTACAATAGTGATTGGTGTGGTTTCTAATTGGATATCATGAAGCATGAATTGTATTAATTCATGAGAATGATTAACTTTTGTTAAGTTATCCCCTATTCTCTTACGTTCATATTTTGCAGAATATTTTAATACTACCTCAATATATCTGTCACTTCACCTAGTTAATTAGCTTGCTAGTTTTCTAGCCGCTCCCATTCCTGGATAAAGAGGGAGGGTTGGGCGTGGCGCTAGCAACCCTACACCACTAAACCTATCAAACCGCTAGAGAAACTTCAGCACACAGAAAATATATTAAAAATACCAAAACTTCAAGTAACACTTTTATTGTTCTCTCGAATTGGGGAGGTGAAATGACACAGCGGGCTGGTGAAAGCCTTTGGGAAGCCAGTCAGCCAACCAATATGAAAGCAAGAATAAGAATGGGGACTTTGGATGTTCGTACAATATACAAGACTGGGAAGGTTGCCCAGGTAGCCAAAGAAATGCAAAGATATAGCATAGAAGTGCTTGGTATCTGCGAGAGCACACGGAATGGAATGGAAATGAATTGTCAGAATCGTCAACTGGAGAGTCGTTAATCTATTCTGGTCACCCAGAAGATAACCACGGACACACTGAAGGATTGAGTGGCTATCATGATGTCACCAGTGGCAGTAAAATGCCTGGTGCAGTGTCAACCAATCTCATCCAGATTATGACAGTAAGATTCAACTCAGGATGAGAGAAAGAATGTCACAATTATTCAGTGCTATGCACAATGCTACAAACAACGCGGAACCACTGGAGAAGAATGGAGAGTTTTACAGAAAACTACAAACAGTGATGGACAACATCCCAAATAGTGACATCAAAATCCCTATGGGCAATATGAATGCAAGCCTTACTGGGAGCACATAATACAAGAAGATAACTCATCATGGGTCGAGAGGCTCTCGTTCCGAGAAATGAATGAGAATGGAGAATTATTCGCAGACTTCTGCGGTTTCAACGATGTGGTGATTGTAGGCAGCGTGTATAAACACAAGGATATATACAAAGCAACACAGATTTTGCCGGACGAACACACCACAAACCAGATAGGTTTCATCTCAAGGATGCCCAAGGAAGGGAAGACGCAGCCTGCTGGACATTAAGTCGAGAAGGGGAGCAGATGTGGGCTCAGACCATCATTTAGTTCAAGGAACCTTCAAAGTGAAGCTGAAATCCCTGAAAACAAATTGAGACATGCCACTGTAATTCAAGTTCAACATTCAGAAACTGAAGGACAGAACTACAACGAATCCCTTTGCTACATATATCGGAGCAAAGTCAGAGACACTACGTGGTATCAGTGAGGAAAGTGCGTGGAAGAACTTTGGAACTAACTCTCTGAAAGTGATGTTCAAGGAAACGTGTACAACGTTTCTAAGAAGAAAGAAGAGACAAGACATGGAATGGCTTGCAATGGATACTTGGAAGCTAATAGAAGGGAAGAGGATGGTGAAAGAGAAGATGATTCAATGCAAAGATAGGCAACAGAAGGAGTTCAGTGTACACTGCACTGAATGAAGTGACGAAAGTGACGAAGAGTGCTAGGAAAGACAAAAGACAATTCTATGACACAATGGCCGGCAATTAAAGCAGAACACGCAGGTCTAGTTTAAAACAGAACTCAAAACATTATATCAGAAAACCAGGTCTCTATACAAGAAGAGATCAACGCAGGAGAAACCTACAAGGATGCTCAGGGGAACCTGATTACCAAAGAGGAGAAACAAATCAAACCATTGGCTGATCACTTTAAAAGACTCTTGAATCGACCATCACCCATAAATCGTCCAGAAATACCACCACCAACAGCACGCACATAAGTGCCTGCCAGTGGACACCAGTGCTTCGACGAAAGGAGAAGTCCTGAATACGATCAGACTGCTGAACACCGGCCTGGAAGGCAGCGGGACCAGACAGAATTCCCCCCCCCCGTAAGCACCGAAAATGGACCCAGAGACTACGGCAGATGTTCCCACGCCATTATAGACAAAGGTTTGGAAAGAAGGAAGGGCTACCTTGTCAAGCTGCCAAAGAAGGGCGAATTACACCTGTCTGTGCAAGAACTGGCGTATAATAGTGCTCTTGTCCACGCGAAGTAAAATACTACGTCGCATCATCCTGGAGAGAAAAAAGGAGGCACTTGATGCAGAACTCCCTTCCTCATGGACCACAACAAGCTGGATTTAGGAAAGGCAAGTCATTTGCTGATCAAATCGCAATTCTACGCATCGCCATCGAACAAAGCATAGAATGACAGTCAAATCTCTACCTCGACTTCATCAACTTTTTGAGAAGGCCTTCGACAGCGATGACTGAGAAGTAATTTGGAAACTACTTCAACAAGATGACGTACCTCAAGTCTTTGTCAACCTCATCCGACAGCTATATGACAATGCCACGTGTCAAGTGATCCACAACAGAAAACTCAGCGGGGCGTTCAAAGTGAATACAGAAGTAAGACAAGTCTGGCGGCCTATTATCATCCACGATGGTATTCCTAATTGCAGTGGACTGAATTTTTTTTTTTTTTTTTTTTGGTAACAGCCTGATTCCACACTGTATTTTTGGTACAAGTATGGAATTTTCAGCGTGGATGTCGGTAGCCCAAATTATACAGGCCGACCATAGATATCAGGTGTGCACCGGTGTGGGCTCGAACCCCGGACCATGTGCATGATCGTCGAGAGTCTTAACCACTGTGCCACCGACGCACAGAAGACTGTGCTTGGGAAGTGAGAAGACAGGAATACGCTGGACGGCCGATAAGGAGACTCTGGAATATTTGGACTTTCCTGATGATTCATGTCTAATATCTCAAGAACTTAAAGATTTAAAGGCGAAAACCAACAGGTCGAAAGAAGAAGTAGTGAAGACAGGACTTCAGGTGAACATAGGGAAGAGGGAGGTTAATGAAGATGACCAACCAACTAGCCAATAGCAACAACAACAACAAGCACCAATCACCAAAAAGGGAAGAGATTTGACAGAGGTCACTTCCTTCATTTATCTAGGCAGTCATCATCGTTTCAACCACAGGCAGTGGGACATCATGGATGAAGATGTCAAGGCTAGCCAAGAAGAACTGGAAGGACAAGATACGCCTCCTTCATCAACCTGAAACCAGTTTGGAAATCTTCTACTCCCACTCAGCATAAAGAACATAATTCGGATTCTGTTCAACACAAATGTCAACAAGTCAGTCAGTTCTTCCATAAGAGTCAGAAACTTGAACTGCCTGTCACGAAAAGCATTTCCACTGGGCTACTGCAGAGCACTAATAGTACCTGCTTCCGTTACTGGCTCCACACTGAAGATCAAATGGCCGGTCAACCTGAAAGAATTAGTAAGAAGAAACTGTGGGAAAAAAACCAACCAAGAACCGATAGCTCAGCAAAAATGTAACAGAAAAAACCGAGATGGATTGAGCATGTGCTGAGAAGGCCGTTGAATGACATCGTGGGCAATGCAGGCCATCACTCGAGTGGAATCCCAATGGGAAGCGCGACGAGTGGGTTATCAGTGCGAGGGTGAAGTTGGGGAGATCGTGTGAGTTGGAGGAGATGGGAGGTTATAGCC
Organism: Trichobilharzia regenti; assembly: GCA_944472135.2. Lineage (NCBI taxonomy): Eukaryota > Metazoa > Platyhelminthes > Trematoda > Strigeidida > Schistosomatidae > Trichobilharzia > Trichobilharzia regenti. Next base: position 6,197,006 of record OX235265.1, read on the forward strand.
AATCGGGAGCCCAGTTAAAGAGGACGGCGCCAAATATAACAAAGTGCAAATGCGTACTGCTGAGGAGTCCCAAACTAGGACGAAAAAGCTGTCCAGTACTCCCAGGTTTTCCAGTGGTTCTCTAACTGATGTCAGCTCATGATTAAATCCTCCATACAATCAAACAAAATCCCTACAAAACCAACACTTGAAAATTAATCTGATGCTCACTAACGACTGGCCCTATTCAGGCAGTTAACCTGAGGTTCTAGTGGGAAGCCGTGACCAGTAGGGTACAGCAGGTTGAAGATGAGGCAGTAACTCATCGAAGAAGATATTGCGAAGTGGTCGCGCTATGTCGTGAATTGGCAGAAGTTAGAATTCAAGAACCATTGGATCGGGTCCCAGTGGCTCAATGGTCTACGAGCTCTCTAGCCTTGTAACCAGAAGGTCCTGGGTTCGAACCCCGGTGGGTGCGTACTGCCGAGGAGTCCCAAACTAGGACGAAACAGCTGTCCAGTACTCCCTGCAGGTTTTCCAGTGGTTCTCTAACTGATATCAGCTCATGATTAAATCCTCCATACAATCAAAGTGCAAATGTGTTTTTGAAGCCCTATGTTCTACTTGAAACCCAGGGGAATAATTGTAGTAATAATATAAGTGTTTAACATACGTAAAAGAGTAGGCAGGTTGATACTGCGGGAATTTGTAAGTTAAAACTTGACTAGTTTAGGGTATATCAACCTCTTTTTGTAATAATAATAAAAGCAGGTTTATTCTCTTGATAGAGTATTTGCTAAGTGTGCAGAATTCTCGGTATGCTTTATTGCATAATATTTTCCCTTTATCCGAGATCTTCCAATCACCTGGTAATTGATTTGTATATATCGCGTCATGCAACGCTGTTTGGTTGGTGGCGCGAATTCATCCCTTATTGCATTTTTCCCTATTCTCCTTCAAGAGATACGCCCGTAGTTTGGTTATAGGTTAATTAAAAAAAATCTGCATGAGGATGTTTTGCTGTCTGATGACAATGAATTAGTGAAACAGTATGAGGAATGCAAGAAATTTAACGCATTCTGTTGTATGCAAACACCAGTAGCTCAGTGATTTTTAAGAAAGCCGCCTTCCCCCCCCCCCCCAGTTTTCATGATACTTGTGTGGTTAGAGCTGTCTGTAAGACAAAATTAGTTGACAACAATTTACGTCAGTGTTTTCTTCCCGAATCAGGGTCATGAGAAAAAAAACAATAACAGGGCTTAACCTTGAGGAATTCACCAACCAATCACAGCAGACTTTGCGTGGGCGGATACGATTCACCGATATATGGCCTGACTTTCTAAGAAATGGTCACAAGCAGTACAGAATAACCTTGAGCAAGAAAACAACCAGTCAGAAGACGTTCCTTCTCCTCTAACAATAACGAATAATAATGTTTTACGAGTTGATCACGGATCGATATCAGTTAGAGAACCATTGAAAACCAGGGAGTACTGGACAGCTGCTGTTTCATCCTAGTTTGGGAATCATCGGCAGTACGCACCCACTGGGTTTCGAACCCAGGACCTTCCGGTTACAAGGCAAGCTCGTATACCATTCAGCCACTGGGACCCGATTCAATGGCTCGTGAATTCTAACTTCTACCAATTCGTGATTTAGCGCGACCCCAACCATTGTCGTTGGTGGGACATCCATCCACACACGTGACATCTAATTGGACCTCACTGGTCACGACTTCTCACTAGAACTCAGGAAACTCCAACCTGTAGCAAGTCACTAGCGAGCATCAGATTAACTCGCTAGTGACTTGCTACAGGTTGGAGTTTCCTGAGTTCTAGTGAGAAGTCGTGACCAGTGAGGTCCAATTAGATGTCACGTGTGTGGATGGATGTCCCACCAACGACAATGGTTGGGGTCGCGCTAAATCACGAATTGGTAGAAGTTAGAATTCACGAGCCATTGAATCGGGTCCCAGTGGCTGAATGGTATACGAGCTTGCCTTGTAACCGGAAGGTCCTGGGTTCGAAACCCAGTGGGTGCGTACTGCCGATGATTCCCAAACTAGGATGAAACAGCAGCTGTCCAGTACTCCCTGGTTTTCAATGGTTCTCTAACTGATATCGATCCGTGATCAACTCGTAAAACATAACTAATCCTTACAAACCAAACTATAGAATAATAATGTACAAAAAAATCTATGAATTTCCGTTGATTTCCTCAAAAAGCAATCTGTTGTCTAACCTTTGTCTTCTGTTGTTACACGTGGGCATCAGTCATTCACAACAAGTCATTTTTCCATTGTACCGAAATTTTAAACCGATTTAAAATTTATATTTGATTACTCTGTCGGTGAAGAATCAATTAGCCAAATGCTGTAAAAAACTGCAAGAATTCTGTTTGGCGCAATAAAGTTTGATAAGTTGTGCGTGACTGTTCTTAATATGCCAGAGTGGTTCGTCTAGTTACTCCCGATAGCAAATGAAACTTGAACTTTGTAGATAATCAATTGGTCTTCTGTGCTGGTTCAAGACACGGAGCTTTTATTGCTTCTTTATGGAGTAGTGTGGTCAGAAATCAGTGTTTTCGGTACCAACTCTTACTTCTTAGATAGAGGAAGGGCATAATAAAGTTATACAGAATTGAGGAATACCAAGTCTGTGATTCCTTTAAATATCCAGGATCACAACTGCATTGCACTGACAGTCCCAATGAGTTTGGGGGCCTGGTCAGACAGGGTTGGGCAAAATAATTTATCATTTCGATCGAGAAGTTCCTGATATTTGCAAGTGATAAGTTTGTCTTAATTACGTTTGTGCCTTTTGTATACACCGCCCAACAGAACAGTTCATTGAAGCTGTTGAACTAGAGTCGTTTCAGTGCCTCCAACTCTCGATTCCCTTGCAGTTACCGTAAGGTTAACTACATAAGTCACACCAGCCGACGCACACCTGATATCTATGGTCGGCCTGCGAGTTTTGGGCTACCGATATCCATGCTGAAAATTCCACACTTGTACCAAAAATACTGTGTGGAGTCAAGCTGTAATCAAAAATAAATAAAAATAAAAAAAAATTAGGTTATCGGAATATGGGAATTCAGCTGACTTTAGGGAAAAACACTTAACAATTATAATGCATACACTAATATACACAAAAGGCTCCGACAGATGTAGAGGTTTAAAAAGTAATATAGGCAGGTTAAAAGGAGAAATTGGTCACTAATTCCTTGTTCAGAGTAAGTGAGAACATGAAGCCAAATCCTATTTGATTCAATCTTATGATATGTTTAATAGAAAGATCACTTCCAAAGGAGAGCATACTCACTTCTTTAGTTTCGTGTCCATCCGCTGTAAAATCTGTCTAGTGTTATGTACCTGTCGCAAACTGATATGATCGTGTTGATAGTTGATGTGACCGAGGGGAATTATGCATGCGTATAATAATAGTGACGCAATGAACAACTCAACTCATATACTGGATACGCCCATTCATCCGTAGAGACTTACGCTTCACTGAACCATGTAAACATCAAAAGACAAAGACCGGCCTGTGACTGTTAGGATACGGTTTTATTAAGAGAAAACCACTTTATGTAACAAAATTAAAATCGACCCAGGGCAGTAGGAAGTAGACTGTTCTTAATGGTATGTAATTTTGATGTGGTTGTGTTCTCTGAGCTGGATAGTTAATTTGCGAAGCTTTCATCACCCTACTAGGCGATATCTTCAGTGCATACTTCAATTCATTGAAGTGAGCTTTTAGATTTCTCCATAAGTTTATCAATCATCTCTCCCAGTAGTGACCTTGGACTTGATTGGTTGTTTTTGTGTGTTTTCACACCTTCTAGGTTACTTGTATTGAAACTGATTGTTTCTTTGACTTGAACTTTGACCCTTTGTGTGTGAAGTTTCTTTCTTATTGGTTGATAAATTTTGTCTATCTCTATGTGTCTATTGATTGATGATTCACTGGAATGTCAAAATTCTCTAGCATTCTTGTTGTTTCCTCTGTCTAATATTTGAACGTTGTCCTAGTCGAATTGATGTCCATGGTTGTCAGTGTGTAGTGATATGAAGGAGTGGATATCATCTCTTTTGACGGCTAGCTTATGATCATGGATACGAAGACGAAGGGGACGTCCACTTTGGCCAATGTAGTGTTTTTCGTAGTTGTTACAGTTTATTTTGTAGATGATGATGTCGGTTTTATCTTCTTTTGCTTTTGAGTCTTTTGGTTGACATAAAATTAAGTGAAGTGACTTTGTTGGTTTGTGTGCGACGTCAATTCCTAGGTAGGTGGTTCCGCTAAGTCGGTGAAAACAAAAAGAAATATTTTCAAAAGTTGGTTTGTAGGGGTATGATTTATTTTTGCGGGTTTGACCGTGGATTGATATCAGTTAGAGAAACCTTGAAAACCAACACTGGAGTACTGGAGAGCTGTTTCATCTTACTTTGGTAATCATCAGCAGTACACACCCACCACGGAGGGTTCGAACCCACGATCTGTCGGTTACAAGGCAAGCTGGCTCGTATACCATTCAGCCACTGGAACCCGATTCACTCAGTGGCCAGCCTATGAATTCTAACTTCTACCAATTCGTGATATATTTAGCGCGACCACCGACCATTGTCATTGGTGGGACATTCATCTTCACACACTTGACTAGATAGACTTCACTGGTCACAACTTCTCACTCACTAGAACTCCAGGAAACTCCCTCCTGTAGCAGGTCACTAGCGAGCATCAGACTACTTTTCAAGAGTTGACTTGTAAGGTTTTCATTTGTTCTAGTGAGAAGTCGTAACCAGTGAGGTCCATCTAGACGTCAAGTGTGAGGATGAATTTCCCACCGATGACATTGGTTGGTGTCAGTCGCGATGAATATATCAAGAATTGGTAGAAGTTAGATACCATGAGTTGGCCACTGAGTCGGGTTCCAGTGGTGTTATGCACTCGTCGCTAAATTATTATGGACTGGTCGAGAAATTAATAGTCCTGACACAAGAAGGCGGAAATCAGAAGACCACTAGGTTTGCGATGATACTTCTATTTTCCAAACACAAGGAGAAGCAATAAGTGGTCTCACACCAAAGTAAGTAAGTAAGTCACGCAAGATTGTGTGAGCGAAATATATATATGAATGTTCAGACAAGGGTGTGAACAATCATTAGACAGTTTTAACATGAATGGCTAATTATAATGAAGTATCGATCCATATATACATAGCAAAATATAGCAGACATGTTAACAACCATCATATATGGATATATGTCACCAAGCAACGGACTGTCAACAAACACTCATATTATATATAATATAAGGGGAATATACATTGTTAAAGGAGACAGGTTCATACAAGTGAAATGGTCACAGACTAAGAGAGCAAACAGAAAGAGAGACCAACATACACACACACATATATATATAAATGGATACATATCAAGTGGCTGAATGGTTTACGAGCCTGCTTGCCTTGTAACCGGAAGACCGTGGGTTAGAATCCTGGTGATGGGTGCATACTGCCGATGATTCACAAAGCTAGAATGAAACAGCTTTCCAGTAATCCCTGGTTGGTTTTCAATGTTTCTCTAACTGATATCAATTCATGATCAAACTGCTAAAAATATATTCTGATTGGTTGGCGATCTAAGACCAAGGTAAGAAAAAAATGATGAAATTTTCCGGTCATCCGATCAAACAATGAATCGTACAATGATTGCTGTTTTAATCTGATTCCTATCATTTAATCGGATTGCAGTGAGAGCTGTCTGCTAGCCGAAATTAGTCGACAGCCATTTACATCGGCCACAGGAAGCTCTGTATACCTGACCTAGGTTTTGTGATAGTTGACACTCACCAGTCAGCAAGGTGCATCTGCAAGCTTGAAGGAAATCACCGACTGACATTCGAACCCGAGTCACCTAGTGCCGTCTTCAGTCAGAGATGTTTCCATTGAGCTATTTGTGTGTGGTGAGAGCTCTCTGCTAGCCAAAATTGGTAGACAGCAATGTTTACTTCCCAAATCTTGGTCATGAGAAAAACGAGAACAATGACTTTGTGTGAGCGGATACAATTCGCAGATATATAGATAAAGCAATAAGAACACGTTTTATAGATAGGTTTAAAAGATGTGTTAACGTTAATTTTATGTCCTGTCTCTCATAATATGTTTCGCAATAGAGGAGCTACGTCTCCTGTTCGCACCATTAATGGGTTCTGATGATTCCATTTGTTTCTGGAGCCATTTAGGAATATGCTCTGAAGCTAGCTCTTACTTGCAGAGATCGATGAGTCTTCCCTATGTATATGTGGCCACATGTACATTCAAATGGGTAAATACAGTGGGATGTGACATAATTTTTCGCATGTTCAAAGGGCTTAGATGGATGTATATTGGCTTCACATTCTCAATTATTATGATATTAGCTGCATAAAAAGTATTTTAACAGCAACGTTCAGTTTTTGTCTAGTTATCAAGCTGCTATGATGCCCCATATAGGTTAGTTTGATGTACACATCTTTCTTAGGGGCAAGTTGGAGAGTGGGTCTTGGTGTTCCAATGACTACTTTATATATCCTGATGAACTTGTCTACATAATTGTTATCAACCAGAGTTTGTGTCAACTTTCTTTCCTCTGTAAATGAAAAATCCCCATATTGAAATAAAAACAAGATTTTGAGCGAACAATTGTTTTCGATAACTTCTTCTTCAGGCTCTACAGTTATAAATTCATGAATAATAGAGTAAATATCTTTCTTCTTCATCAAGTATGTCTTTAGTGCATATTCGTTGGATTCTATTGAAGAGGCACCTTGTTAAGGCCGTCCCGAATCAGGGTCACGAGGAAAACAATAACAAGGCTTAACACTCAGAAAATCACCAGTCAGTCACATTAGACTTTGCGTGGGCGGATATGATTTACAGATATATGGTCTGATCTTCAAAGAAACGACCACAAAGAGATGACAGGCTAACTTCCATTGAGAAAATGACCAATCGGAAGACTCTGTTTCTCTGCTAATAATAACGAATAATAATGTACATAAAAATCTATAAATATCTGTTCATTTTCTCAATAAACAATCTGTTGATTGGCCCTTGTCATCTGTCGTTACAGTATGATTAATTAGTATAACGATAAGGATCTGCGTCGATGATTGCTTAGGGAGTGAATTCAGATACGTCCATAACCGGCTGTTTTCAAATAGATAATCGTAGTAGATTTATTAGGAGTTATATGAAACATGGTATCAAATGAAGCGTAAGCGATCTCTTTATTAGCTGGTATTGTCTAAAAAACCCTGTAGGGTGGACAGTCAAGCAAATTAACAAATGTCTTGGTGAGTATCTTTCTTAGTAGGCGTTGCTGTAAAGATACGACAAAAAACGGCAAAGAATCATAGCCACAGCTTATCCTGCAGTTAAGCTGGTTCCCGTCTATCGAACAACTTGCTCTCTTTTGGTGCAATCAAAAATCGATAGATATCCTTCTCATGTTAACTCAAACTCTATATACAAATTTACATGTATCTGCGGGAGCAGTTACACTGGAAGGACAGAACGAAGAAGGGCATATCTACGATTTTCTAAACATGTACCAAGAACCCTACGTCTCCAGCTGGGAACAAATGTTTTAAACAGTGTCATCGCCAGGCATCTCCTTGACACGGGCCATGAAGTGGACGTCGAAAAGTCGTTTAAAATTATCAATAGGCAAAAGAGTTGAATTCTTCTTAAGTTTGCTGGAGCCATTTCCATCAAGCTCCTGAAACCTGAAAGTGGTCAGTCTTTCTTTGCTCTGCTATATATTATTACTGTATGCAATTATTGATCGATTGGTTTGTGTTTAAACTGAACTCTGTACAAGTATGTTAAAATTGTTTTTGTAGATATATTTAATAATGTCTTTCCCTGTAAGCAGCTGACGAGAAGGCAACGAAATAAAAGATGGTACCCCTTTATTCTGCTAAAACTGTAGGTTTTGCTTTGTTCAAATTCATTAAAGGGAATAAATATATGAAATCATAGTTTAGATATGATGAAGAAGAATTGTAGCTCAGGTGGATGATTTCGACGTAGTTGTGTTCTCTGAGCTAGCTGGATGGTTTATTTGTGAAGCTTTCATTGCCCCCTACTAGGCAACATCTTCAGCGCATAATTCAATTTGAATTGAAGTGACATTTTTGGATTTCATGGAGGATTTAATCATGAGCTGACATCAGTTAGAGAACCACTGGAAAACCTGGGAGTACTGGACAGCTGTTTCGTCCTAGTTTGGGACTCTTCAGTAGTACGCACCCACCGGGATTCGAATCCAGGACCTTCTGGTTACAAGGCGAGCTCGTAGACCATTGAGCCACTGGGAAGCCGTGACCAGTAGGGTACAGCAGGTCGAAGATGAGGCAGTAACTCATCGAAGAAGACATTGCGAAGTGGTCGCGCTATGTCGTGAATTGGCAGAAGTTAGAATTCAAGAACCATTGGATCGGGTCCCAGTGGCTCAATGGTCTACGAGCTCGCCTTGTAACCAGAAGGTCCTGGGTTCGAATCCCGGTGGGTGCGTACTGATGAGGAGTCCCAAACTAGGACTAGTGAAACAGCTGTCCAGTACTCCCAGGTTTTCCAGTGGTTCTCTAACTGATGTCAGCTCATGATTAAATCCTCCATGCAATCAAACAAAATCCCTACAAAACCAATACTTGAAAAATTTTTGGATTTCTCCACGTGTTTAGAAGTCATCTATCCTGCTGACCTGACCATGAACGTCGTGATTGGTTGTTTTCGTGTGTTTCCACAGACACACACACAGAGTTGAGATGTGTGTGTGTTGTTTTTGCTGTTTTACTATTGGTACGATTGTTTGGCGTATCTGTTCTTTTGTTTTCTCGTTTACGTTTGATGATTCAAGGGAAGCGAAGAAATCAATAAAAGACGTTGCCTAGTAAGGGAGGGCGGCAATGAAAGCTTTTGGAAGGGCTGAGATACTGCCCTGATATCCAGACCAAAGCAATGATGTAATGAGGCCACCCAGCCCCTATAAGTCTTTACACTAAATTCTAATGCACAACGTAGAGACGCCATGTTCTCGTGGTTTCTGGCAACCATCATGGGTTGATATGCCATTCGACCATTTCGGATCACATTCTGTAGCTCATGTATAACATTTGTTTTTGGAATTATAGATTACCAACTAACCGAGGTAAGCATGCAAGTCCACCAATCGTGTGGTTGTAAGCTCAAGAAGTTCGCATTTATCTTTTCATACTTTAATGAGAGGAACACCTTCGCTGAGGTAAGATTGTGGATTGGACTTACCTGGTAGATGTGATGAATACATGACCGTATGAGAGGCTGTCCAGGAGCAAACTGACGTCTACACATCCTCGACCATATCAAACCAATTTATAGGAGCTTTCATTGGATACTAGCTACTAGTGTCAATGGCGAGTCAGCGCGAATGTAACGACAGAAGACATGGGTCAGGCAACAGATCATTTATTGAGGAAATCAAGAGATGTTTGTAGATTTTTATGTACATTATTATTCGTTATTATTAGCAGAGAAACAGAGTCTTCCGTTTGGTCATTTTCTCAATGGAAGTTAATCTGTCATCTCTTTGTGGCCGTTTCTTTGAAGATCAGATCATATATCTGCTAATCATATGCACCCACACAAAGTCTTTGTTATTCTTTATCTTATCACCAAGATTTCGGCAGCAAAACTTTGACGTAAACAGCTGTCTACAAATTTTGGCTAGCAGACAACTCTCACTACATTAGTGGCTCACTGGAAACATCTCTGACTACAGGGGGCACTGGGTGATGTGGGTTTGAATCTCAGTCGGTGAGACATGAGTTCCTTCAAGGTTGCAGAAACATCTCACTAACTGGTGAGTGCCAACTAGCACAAAACCTAAGTCATGCATGCGAGGCTTCGTGTGGGGCCGTCTGCCTCCAACCATCTAACATCATTTATGGAAGCCAACAGAACGCAACGATTTAGAGATTGTTCATTTTCATATTCCACTGAATCTCCCAAACCGGACACGAACTCTTACTTCTGTATATTGTTGAACCTATAAAACCATTATAATCCCCATTTGTACTTTGGCCAAATTTATTTTTTGTTTTATTTATTCACTTGATAAGATAAGATAATAGCTTTATTCCAAATCAGTACTTGTGATACAGAATGGAATTCTCAGCATTTTACTACAATATTGCATCCAGTTAGTACATTAACAATAAATAAAGTTCTACATAGATTAAAGTTATCTCAGTCAGTATTGACAACAACATATTAGCATGTCGGTAGCAAAGCCAAAATTTAAAACAGAGTGTTTGAAGGTGTTAGAAAAGTAGATACTACTAGCATATTTACTGGCGTAAGCGATAGCAAAATGGTCGAGATACACAGAGTGTGAAAGAACGAACAAGAATGTTTTAAGTAGAGTTTGCAAGGAAGAGAGAAACAAAACAGCACATAACAAAAATAAATACAGAATAAAAAGGTAGAGAGAAAAAACGTTGTACCTGTAAATGATGTGAGTTGGAAAGACGAGATCCATTGTTCTACTGACTATTTAATAAGTTAAAGGTTTCACGCCTAATGCTTTCTTTATCGCACAGAACACGAGCTAGGTAGGGTATGGATGAGTTTTTGTACTTACTATATAGGCTTCTGGTTTTCCCTGAAGAGATACATGGGGAGAGTTGTGAATGTAGAGGGTGTTGTGAGTCAGATAAAATGGATTTCGCCCATTTTTCACATGAGTCCATGTGCCTGTCCACCAGAATATTAACAAGCTGGCTAAGTGGCAAACTGCTTACCCTGCTGACAACCTTTAACATCCTACGTAATAAGGTATAGTCTTTCTTCAATAGCCCAGGAAAGACTAAGGGGGAGCAATAGAGAATAATAGGCAGAATACGGGAGTTAACAAATTGTAGGAGTAAGGGTTGGGTTACACCAGAATGTCTTAACTTCTTGATGTAGAAGGTAAGACGGAATATTTTCTTGGAAATCGTCAAGATATGAGACGACCAGGAAAGATCAGAAGATAGAGTGACGCCTAGGTATTTAATTTCCGACTTGGTTTCTATTTCAGTGCCATCTATGTTGCACACCTCGTGAGTGCTAACCAGTTTGTTTAGGTCAGATTTATGCCTAAAGGTGAAATTAACTGTTTGGCATTTGGAGGGGTTTAAGGTTAGACCGTTTTCCTTGGACCATTGGCTGATTTCTGATAAGAAGCCATTTAGTTTAGAGCAGTCACTTTGACATTTGACAGGTAAAGATACAGTTAGGTCATCAGCATATTTGACAAAGTTAATGTCATTTGAAGACGGTAGGTCATGTAGAAAGAAAGAAAAGAGAAGTGGGGAGAGTACAGCACCTTGGGGGACACCAGCTTCAGTGAGCACAGCAGAGGAGGATTCGCCTTTGTATACGGTGTACTGCATTCTGTTTGAAAAGTAGGAATGCAACCAGTTAGTGACCCAGGACTCGGTTTGTGTCATGGAGAGCTTATTTAGCAAGAGACATCTAGGTACAGAGTCGAAAGCAGAAGTGAAGTCAAGAAACGTGCAGCGGACATATTTGGCACCTTTGTCTAATGATGAGACGGCTGCAGCGTCTAAAGTACTCCTACCCTGTCTGTAGGCAAATTGTTTGGGGTCTTCGAAGCTTTTAAGGGAGGGTTCGAGTTTAAGAAGTACTAGTTTTTCCATGAGCTTTAGAAACGGGGAAGTGATGGCAATGGGTCTGAACTTTACGTTCTTGCTATTGCCAGGTTTAGGGACAGGGACTATTTTAATGTCTTTCCATGGAACAGGTACAACGTTTTCGGAGAAAGAAGCATTTAGGATATTAGTTAGAGGAAAACATAAAGCATCTGCACATTGTTTTAGAACATATGCAGGTATGCCATCAGGGCCAAGACTATGTGAGGGCTTAAGAGTTTTAAGACATTTCAAAACATCGAGAGTGTTAAAGTCCTGGAAGTTATCAGCTACAAGATTAGTAACGTTAGAAGTGGTTATAGTAGAAGGAGAGCGTATAAAAGACAGATTAAGAGCATTAACATCACAAGAGGGAAAAACATTACATCGCTTACTATTGCCAGTAATTTCATTGAAAAATTTCCACATGCTGTTAGGAGATTTGCATGATAAAAGTGTTTGGTTATAGATAGCATTAAGATTTTTGATTTCAGATTTGATTTGAGCATTAATCTTTTTAAGTCCTAACTTGTCTTTGCATTTATATAACATTTCTTTTTGCCTGCGAAGTTGTTTGAGATGGGGAGACGAGAAGCGGTCGAGGCGTTTGAACAGTGTTTGTTTGGGACAGCATATGTCGAGGCAGAACTTAAGATAATCCATTATATTGGTGATTGAGTCATCTAATGTACTTTCATAGAATAGATCCCAGTTGGTATCTTTTAACATGCATCTTAGATTAAGTAGTTGTCAGATGTGTAGCATCTTTGTTGTGCTTTCGTAGACAGGTGTGAGAAGATTTTAATATGTGTTTTGCTGTATATTTTTGGCAAAACGCGGACAATGCAGTGATCGGAGTTGAGTATCGGTGAACGTCTACGTGTTTCATATACTCCTTCGTCATTAGTAAAAACTAGATCGAGTGTTTTGTCAAGTCGAGTGGGAAATTTGACTATGTTTGTGTGACCAAGAGCTTCAAGAAAGGAGCAATCTGATTTGTTGAAGTCTCCAGTAATAACGGATAGAGAGTTGTCGAAGTTGGCAGCAGCAAACATGGTGAATTCATCAGCAAAATTAGATAGATCAGATGGAGAGCAACTAGGAGAAATGTACATGTTTGTAATATAGATTTGTTTATATTTGGGGAGATGTTTGGGGCGACATTTGACAGTAATACAGTCAATGAAGTCATTTGAGAAGGTGAAGCAGACGTTATTTGAGACAGACCATTTGGAGTGAATAAAAGTTGCAACGCCACCACCATTTTTCTTATTACAACATTGACGGTCTTGACGAAATAAAATAAAGTCCTTTAGTGAGATAAGGTTGTCATCATACAGTTCATGCAACCACGTTTCTTGTAATGTGATTATGGCGGTGTTATGATACGTATCAGTTGACATCAAGGATTGTAGGTACATTATCTTGTTTGGCAGAGAGCGACAGTTTGTGTTCATTATGACGGGGACCGTAGTTAAGTGTATTGGTGTACGTTTGAGAGCTCTCTGCCAACCACTACGATGTTTCCTCCTTGGTTTCTTTGGAATATGAAAGTCATTTGGTCGTAAATGATTAATAAAGTTACGAGAGTAAATGATTCTGTTAGAATTCATATTTAGGTGATAAAAGTATTTTGGTAAACAGTAGACTGGATGCAAAATGTAGATATTATAGTAGCAGGCCCACAAATTCGAACAGGCCACCAAGGTAGACGAAATGCCTGTTAACTCCCAGCTAGACAGTACTAAGATGAAGAGCTTTCTATCAGGAGTTAGAAAATAGTCTTAAACTAAATCCTTCCAAATGTCAGACTGTTAATTTCAGTTTTCGATGTAAAAGAAAGTTTAATGAAGCCGTCGGTTTCTATGACCCTTGCAAAATTGATGGTAGTGATATAGAAACCAAGTATGAAGTTAAGTATGTTGGATTAATTCTTTCTTCTAACCTATCCTGCCTGGTCTTCCCATGTCTTAGCGATTTCTAAAAGAATATTTCGTCTGACATTTTACATTAAGAAGTTAAGGCGATCAGGCATAACCCAACCCACCTCTTCTCTTACAGTCTGTCAACTCGCGCATCTTACCTATTCTTCTTTATTGTTCACCCTTGTATATTCATTACTGGATTGCTTAAAAAAGACTATGTCATACTTCATAGAACTCTGAAGACTGTCAGTAGGGAAGGTGGTATCCCATTCAGCCATATCGTTGACATCATCAGTGATGAAAGGCACTTGATTTCATCTAACAAATTCGCTAAAGGAATTTTGTCAGACCGTGAGCATCAATCACAGCACCCTCAGCTCCAACCATGTATCTCCTCAGGTAAAACATGAAGTCTTTTCAGAAGACTTTATGCACTTACGTCTAAGTATAAAAATTCCACTATACCATATTTGGCGGCACGTATTTTATGTGATGAAAATAGTGTCAGGCATGAACTAACTAAATTTCTTTGCACTACTAAATAAACCATTTTCTCCACCCTTATAACATCAATCTTTATTGTTATTGTTTCTCTTATGTGTATAATCCCTCAATTTTTTGTTTTTATTTGTTTATTTTTTCATAAGTGTGAACATCATTTAAGCTGTGTTATAACTGTTAATCTTGTATTTCCCCTCACCATACTGCTATATCAACAGAACATTAGATTCACTACTCTATAACATGCTAAAATTTCCAAACTGAATCGACAATACTGTTTGAAACAAACTCACTGTTATTATTATGATTATGATTATATTTAATAATCTCGATTCGTGCTTTAGATATTTTTGACTTTATATCGTAAATGTAGACAGATTCTTCTGGTTAATTTTGTTTTAATTTTATTTATATTTTGAGTAAATCAGATGCAAAGGTGTTGTGACAAATGCTGAGAATTCCATTCTGTATTATGAGTAGGGCTGTTTTTGGAATAAAGTAGATTATTATTATTATTATATCGATTCCTTATTATCATTTGGATTGGTATTATGATTATTTTTACTTTTGAACACATTTCGGCATCACTAAGTCACTTATCAACCTACATTTATCATATTCAGTATAATTTTGTTTTTAATCTTATCTTATCACAATTCTCACCTTGTTGCATAATGCTGTAATTAATTACCCATTAGTCTTATTATTTCGACACCCCTTCTTAAGAGTCATACATACCATCCATGAACTATTTTTTGAATTACATAACGGATTTTATCACTAGATGTTTAACACTGGCTATAATCATAAATATTTTGCCTTTATTCATATAATTATTTCAAAAATAATTCTCTCTATGTATACAAATGTTCTTTTCGACGAAGTCACCGTAAACTAAACAGAGCTGTACATTCGTGTATCTGTCTGTCTGTCTGTCTTCGACATAGAACTTTGCCAAATGTGCGGCAGTTCAAGTCGCCACATTCCGTGTAGCACGCGAAGCAAGAGAAGAAAGTACAAGAAAAGCATAATAGAGACAGTGAGCAGAGGTGTGAGACAAAGGAGTAATAACGAAGAACAAAATAGTTTCATTGGAGATCATAAGTCACAGGGAGTGGATGCATCTGCGCTAGCCACTGAGAACGATTTTGAGCCATGTCACCAATTGTTTCCAACCATAGATTTTTACCATCCCAAGGACTCCAGCCTGGAAGTCTACACCTTCCTACGTGGCTTAGACCAACTGTTGTGGATTTCATTGACTGGTGCAGCCAAGTTTTTGTTTGACCGCCGCTAGCTTTTTTCCAACCTGACCCTATATCCGCTAACATTGATCGTCGAGGGAGGCGATGGCTTGGCATACGTAATACATGTCCTAACCATCTCAGTCTTTGTAACTTCACGACTTCGTCGATTGATTTCCCCTCTTTACCTAGAACTCTGCGCCTAACCTCAATGTTGCTCACCTTATTATGCCACTTTACACGGGAAATAGAACGCAGGCACCTATGATCAAAGACAGCTAATCTTTTGATGTCTTCCACTCTCAGTGGCCAGGTCTCACAGCTGGCCATAAAGGAGGACGGAGCGGACTGATGAGCAGTACACCCGCCCTCTGGTCGATAGTCGAACATCTCGTCTACGCCAGAGTCGGCGTAAACTGGCAAATGCGAAACGAGCCCTCTGTATTGGTGCTGAGATTTCGTCAGAAATCAGCCCGTTAGTGGCTGATGGTACTTCCCAAATAAGTGAAGCGGTCAATGTGCTCTACCACTTCACTTCCTATTTTTAAACTAGGCGTCGATGTAGTCCAGTCCTGTAACATCATCTTGCATTTGGCGGGAGCGAATCGCATGCTAAACATTCGTAAATTGCAGCTCAAGGTGTTTAGAAGACTCTGCATTTCGTCAGCGTCTTCGCCTAGAAGGACTATATCGTCTGCATATTCTAAGTCAACGAGATTATTCCCTGATAGCAAGTCAATCCCTGAGTCGCTGAAGTCACGTAGGGTTAAGTCCATTAATACATCTATGATGAAGTTGAATAGAAAAGGGGATAATGGGCATCCTTGACGGACACCACTAGTCGTCACCAGTTCAGATGACAGCTCGCCGTAAGCCCTCACCTGGCTGTATGAGTACGAGTAGAGTGCCTTAATCAGTGCAATATATTTCTCGGGATTCCCTTTACACCCAAGCATTCGTGTATCTATAATAAATGGGTGGAAAAGTTCCAGAACAATTTCCAGTCAAGCGTCAAATTAATAAAATTACAATTAGGAATTAGAAATGCCATAATAAAGAGACGGAGGAGAACGAATAAAGCTCAGACAAAGTAGCATCATAATTACTGAGACGATTGACATATTGTGCAATTAGGGGTTCGAAATGTAGAAATAATAAAGTAGACAGGTAGCAATTCGAAACAATTGATTTGCAATATTCTTCACTGTCATATGAGATTGGGACCAGATCATTTGTCTGACTAATCAAATTCTCAAATTGAACTTTGGTGTTCAATTCGCTCACTTTTGATGATGCATCACGAAATTTCGGTTCGAGCGACAAGAGTTGCATTTGAATCGGTGAAAATGAGACCTCAGAAAAAATGAATACGTATTTCTCAGAACAGGACGGAAAGGCTCTTCCCTTTGTGACAGATTTTAGGCTCTGGTTAAGTTTCATGATGATAGCGTCAACAGTCGAATCGTAGAGAACGTGGGAGTCCATTGAGACGTTTTGTTCCAGTTCAGGTAATCTGGATCGGACGACATCAATGTGATTCTGGGTGTGTCTTCTGAGCTTGCTTGAATTAGGAGATATATGGTTTCATCTCAGATTTTTCCAGAATCCTTTCAAGTATTCATGCTTATCCTGACAACTTTTCCAGAAGGAAATGTTCGCGTTCGCATCAGCAAGCTTGACAGCCAAACGTAGAAACTTATTCAGTTCCTTTACTGATCAATGGTCCTTGCTTCTCTTCAAATCACAGCACAAAAGGGTCTTCTCCCACCTTGGAAAGAAAACACAACACAAATCTTATTCCCATGACAACATACTGAATCTAAGGTCCATGTTAAAAGACACAAACTGGGATTTATTTACTGAACAAGCTCTTGATAACACAATTACCAACATAACACATTATCTTAATTTCTGTCTTGATGTTTGTTGTCCAAAAAAGAGACAATCTTCTTAAAATTCGATCGCTTCTCCTCTTCTCAACTCAAAAAGCTCCGCCGTGAAAAAGAAAGTGTTCAAAATGAAAAACAAATCTGGTGTTAAGAGAATGAACACCTTGATTAAACTTGAATTACAAAGATTCAATGCTGTCTATAACCAGAAGTTTCTTTCATGTAAATCCCCATCTAATATGTGGAAGTTATTAAAAGAAATCACAGGTGGTAAGCAAATGATGAATGATATTTCTATAGACGTTAACATGCTTAATGAACCCTTCATATGTATCCCAGCAAATGTTATGATTCCTAACTCAAATAGTGTAAATAATGACTGCTTCTCATGCTTTAACACGAATGATGTCCTCAAGTGTCTTAAATCTCTCAAACCTACTCCGTCCCTTGGTCCTGATGGTGTTCCTGCTGTTATCCTTAAGAAGTGTGCCGACATCTTGTGTTCCCCATTAACTGACATTTTCAACGAATCGTTTTCCAAAAGTATTATACCTGAATCATGGAAAAATATCAAGATTGTTCCAGTGCCTAAATCAACAAGTGGACCTAATGTTAAGTTTAGACCCATTGCAATTACCTCACCTTTTTTGAAAGTTATGGAAAGACTTATTTTACTTAATCTTGAACCCTCTTTAAAGCCTTTCAACGACCCCAACCAGTTTGCTTATAAACATAGTAGGTGTACGTTAGATGCCGCTGTTGTCCTACATCATAGTATAGTCTCTAGTTTAGATAAAGGAGCTAAATACGTTCGCTGTGCCTTCCTTGATTACACATCTGCATTTGACTCTGTTCCCAGGTCTCTCTTGCTAAGTAAGCTTGCTGCAACACAGGCTGAAAGCTGGACAAATAAGTGGTTGCATTCCTATTTTTCTGATAGGAAGCAGTACACCGTCTACAATGGAAAGTCCTCCACTACCTCACTTACTTTAGCTGGTGTTCCTCAAGGTGCTGTTCTTTCTCCCTTTCTGTTTTCGTTTTTCTTACATGACTTGCCTCATTCTGATGTAGCCACTTTTGTTAAGTATGCCGATGACCTCTCTGTTTCTATGCCTGTCAACTCTCAGTCAGATTGTTCCAAATTAAATAACTTTCTGTCGGAAATTAGTCAGTGGTCCTCTTCAAACGGACTTAAGCTTAATCCGTCTAAATGTCAGGTAGTCAATTTCACTTTCAGACGTAAACGTGACCTACAGCAACTAGTTAGCTCACATGGCCCCACTATCATTGACGGCACAGAGGTTGAAAATACATCTAATGTCAAGTACCTTGGGCTGAGTATTTCCACCGATCTTTCCTGGTCTTCCCACATCTTGCTAGTTACTAGAAAGATGTTTCGCTTAACGTTCTACGTTAGGAAATTTAGGCAGTCTGGCATAAAGCAGTCTTCGCTTTCTCAGTTTGTCAATTCTTGTATTCTACCCATCCCCCTTTACTGCTCCCCATTAATCTTTCCTGAACTACTTAAGAAAGACTTTGCTTTGCTGAGAAGGGCAGGCACTAAAAGCCGTTAGTAGGGCAAGTGGGATATCGTTAAACCAACTGGTTAACACTATTGTGGATAGACATATAATGTCATGTAAGAAACTAGCGAATACAATATTGTCAGACCCCGAGCATCCTCTCTATACGCAGCTGTCTCCTTGCATTTCATCTGGTAGAACTAGAAGCAGCTATAGGAGGCTGTATGCTAGGACTACCAAGTACAAAAACTCCACAATACCATATCTGGCACAGCTGTTATGTGATGAGAAATCCGTTAGGTATGACACGATCAACTTACTGCGGCACTCTAACAAATAGTCCCATTAGTTTTTGTTTTCCTTTCCTCGTTACTATTACACTGTTGTTCTCATCTTCTATCACACACCAATTTTATATTTCATATCCTGTGGTGCATTGTTTGAAATGTAAACGCAACGCTGTTTTTTTATTTTTATTTATCTTTTATTTTTTTGGTGTTGTTTTTTTATTTTTTGATTTTAAAAATCTTATAAAATTTATGAGGTAATTAGATGCAATATACTGTAATGCACGCTGAAAATTCCATACCTGTACCACAAATACTGTTTGGAATAAAGCTGCTAATATTATTATTATTATATACACATTTGATCACAGGGAATAATAAAAAGACAGTTGCAGGGAAGAAAATTTTCTTTCCGACGAAGTCAAACCTATCAAAGGGAGTGAAATCAAGACATCTGGGCATAGCTGAGGGACTAATCATCCAAAAGCTCACACCCACGCTATGTACCTAAAAGAAATACGCCCAAGCCTTGTTCCTGTGCGTCGGTGGCACAGTGGTTAGGACTCTCGCCGACCATACACATGGTCCGAGGCTCGATCCCGTGCCGACGCACACCTGATATCTATGGTCGGTCTGAAAAATTTGGGCTACCGATATCCATGCTGAAAATTCCATACTTGTACCAAAAATACAATGTGGAATCAAGCTGTAATCAAAAAAAAAAAATAAACAGCTAATTTCAGGATTTCATCATGAGCTGACATTAGTTAGAGAACCACTGGAAAACCATCTGGGAGTACTCGACAGCTGTTTCGTCATAGTTTGGGACTCCTCAGCAGTACGCATCCACCGGGATTCGAACACAGGACCTTCTGGTTACAAGGCGAGCTCGTAGACCATTGAGCCACTGGGACCTGATCTAATTGCCGGCCGATGAATTCTAACTTATGCCAATTCACGACATAGCGCAACCGCTAGCCAATGTCTTCGCCGGCGAGTATTTGTCCTCACACCCGACCGGCTGCACCCTACTGGTCACGACTTCCCACTGGAACCCAGGTAACTACCTACCTGAATAGGGCCAGTCGCCACTGGTTTGTAGGGGTTTGAAGTTAGAATTCAAGGACCATTGGATCGGGTCCCAGTGGCTTAATGGCATACGAGCTCGCCTTGTAACCAGAAGGTAATTCTTTTATTACTTACTATCCCATTGCCTTTCTTATCCAAACTTCCTGTTTATTCATGTTATTTTTAAGTTTTGCCTAATCCCTATTTACACTACCATATTTTCATACCCGAACTTCCTGTCTATTCTGTCATTTTATCATTTCTACATATTTAATCCCTGATTGTATAAACAGTTATTCGTCACATTAATTATGATCCCACTAGATTTTTTATTCAAACATCTTATTAATTTTTGTTATTCCTACATTTCTAACGTCTCCTTGGCATTCGGTGTTAGTTAAGAAAGGAGAATCGCCCAATGAGTTTGTGAAGCTTTATCAATTGTAATGGCTAGGTCACATGTTACAAATTTCTAGTCGTCACCGTCCTCAATGGAATAATAATAGTCCGTTAGATGCTATGATTACGTGGTTAAATGAGAGCTTCTTATAGCTCTAATTCCATTTCATCATAACGACCATGCAGGATAGTGTTCTTTCATTTTTCTTGGACAGAGCTCGAGTCAAACAACCAATACGTCTAGCTCCACAAGATCAGTTGAATTGATGAACTTACATAGTGGTGGTCAACCCCGGGATCTTGTCTTTCAAGTTGGTGAACAATACCCTAAAAAATACTGTACATGCGCTTGAAATTCAAAGGTGACTTAGCCTCCGATATCATGAAAAGAAGGATATCACAGTCCATGAAAACAAACATTCCCTGCAGCGTCTTTGAGAAAAGCATTTACCAGTCCACCATTACTGTTCACTAACCTGAAGGACAAGATCCCGTAGTTTGACCACCATGATGTACGTTCATCAACTCAGATGCTGGTGTGGAGAGAGGTATATTGGTCATCCGACTCGAGTTTTGTCCAAGCATAGTTGTTACGAAGAGATGGAATTAGAGCTATAAGAAGTGCGATCATTCATCATTGGGTGCATACCGATATAACCTAATCTCTTCAGCCTCCACTTTTAAAGTCATCTACAAGGCGAAAAATAATTTACCTAAATCTTTATGTATCGCACTCATCTGTTGTATTGATGAAGCTTTGCCAATCGAAACAGAGAAGCCACATCTCTGTACACAGGAAAAATTCGTTCAACCCCTGTATGTTAAAGTATGACAGTCCCCATTCATATTTTGACTCTTTAATTTTTTTCGTTTTGTTTATTCAGTTTGTATTATTATTATTATTAATGTTCCCTTGGGTTCCTAGTGGAACATAGGGCTTCAACTCCACGTCTCCACTTGCCAATTCTGTCTTCTGCTGCTGTACTTTTCACCTGCATTCATCTTAGTCCATACGCTTTCAACTCCTCTTCACACGATCTCCTCCATGTCACCCTTACACTGACGTCCCACACGCCGCTTCCCCCTCGACCTGGTTCCACTCGAGCAATGGCTTGACGCGCGATGTCACCCAGCGGTCTCCTCAGCCTCGAGTGTCCAATCCATCTCCACTTTCTCCTGCATATTTGTTGGTTGGCGATTGGTTCTTGCTTTGTTTGATCCCATAATTCCTTGTTGGTGATTCTTTACGGCCCGGCCATCTGATCTTCAGTATAGATCCAGCGAAGACAGTTGTTGATAAAGGTAATGTCTGCAACAGGCTGTTGGAAATATTCTTTGTGACCCGCCCTCCCGCCAAGTTTCTGATCTGTATACAAGAACTGACTGACTTGACGTTTGTATTGAAAATCCGACTGAATATTGTTGTTGATGCTGAGTGACGAAGGATTCCAGATTGGTTTCAGGTTGATGAATATGTTTCTCGCCTTCCCGATTCTCGCTGGATTTGACATCCTCGTCCGTTCCGACCGTCTGTATTTGAGACAATGCTCCCTAGATCAGTGAGTAAATGAAGTAGTCTCTTTCAAATCCTTCCCGTTGATGGTGATTGGCTGCTGGCTGGATGTTGCTGCTGTTGTTGTTGTTGGTTGGTTGGTTATTTTCATAACCTCCGTCTTGTCTATGTTCACCTGGAGTCCTGTCTTCGCCGCCTGCTTCTTCGACCAGTTTGTCGGTTTTCGCTTGTAAGTCTTCGGTTTTGTGTGACATAAAACATAAATCATCCAAGCACGAAATCCAGGTCTTCTGGGTTCTTCACGTCGGTCCAGACAGGATATCCCTGTCTTCTCGTTTCCCACTGTCTGACGCATAATCCAGTCAGTCCACCACAATTAGGAATATCATTGTGGGTGATAATAAGCACTCTTGTCTGAATGACTCCAGTGTTTATTCCAAACACCTTGCTGAGTTTTCCGCTGTGGATCACTTGACAATGTGCCTTTGTATACTCTCTCCTTATTACATCAATTGTTAGCATTAGTGTTATTATTCTCACTTTGAACTGTTTCCGGTATGATTTCACTCGTTCCACTTGTCATTTTAAGTCCAAAATTTTGTTTTGTAACGTTAAATTCTGTTTTCAAATTTCACACATTATTGCACAACGCTTTTATCTTTAATCTATTTGCCTACTAATCCTATAATTGCACACCCATTCCAAGTTCTATCCATCCTATGAATTATTCTATATATATGACATTAATTGTTTTGCTACTTGACATTTAACTATGATTATAATCTGAAACATTTAAATTTTTAATTGCATTTCATACTATTATTATTTGAAAAGAGTCCCTTCTCTGAATAACGCTTTATCTATCAATATATGTGTAAAACGTGGGCACTGTGGTAGTAAGTAATTCCATATTAGTTTGTTTATTGGATGTATCACACAGTGAGTGAAACAGTATTATTCACTACATGACGCTTCGAACAAAATTTATTGTTTATAATCATACCATCAATTATAATCACACAAATTCGAAACTTCAGTTTTATAGTTTTACTTGTTCTCTCCTATATGTCGTCGTAGGAGTAGTGGAATTTTTCAGATATCTGGGTGGACAGGTGTTGAATCATTCCTCTTGTAGGCACGTGTTTGCAGTTGATTCGATAAACAAAGCTTCTGCTGTCATCAATCTCTCCCTCCACCCTGCTGTTATATTAGATTTTAAAACTGGCATCTTATCCCATCCAGCCTATTGTATGATTGTGTGTAACTGCATGTAGTCAGTGCTATCCACAGCTGAACTATTCTCTAGATTTCTTATCGTATTTGGGCCAAATAATCTAGATTTTGCTGCTAGGTTTTTTATGCTCGGCTAGTCTGACAGACTAACCCTGTTCTACTAGTTTGACCTATGTATTTGACCTGACAATCATCGCAGGCAGGGTATTATTATTATTGTATCCTTTAGTTCCTAGAGGAACATAGGGCTTCAGCTGCCCACCTCCATTGCCTTCTGTTTTCTGCCAACTTTTTCACCCCACTCCAAGTCTGCCCACATGCTTTCATCTCCTCCTCACATGACCTCCTCCAGGTCACACTTGGACGACCAACTCACCGCCTCCTTTCGGGTTCCACTCGAGCAATGGCTTGTCTAGTGATGTCACTTGATGGTTTCCTCAGCGTATGGCCAATCCATCTCCATTTCTTTCTGCCTATTTGTTTCACAATCGGTTCCTGATTGGTTCTCTCCTAGAGATCCCTGTTGCTGATCCTTTCTGGCCATCTGATCTTGAGTATTGAGCGGAGACAGCTGTTAATGAAGGTTTGAAGTTTGTTTGAGATGCTCTTTATGACTCGCCAAGTCTCTGATCCGTATAGTAGCACTGACTTCACATTGGAGTTGAAAATCCGGATCTTATTTTGATGCTGAGTGCTGTTGACCTCCACACAGATTTGAGAGTAATGAAACCTTGTCTTGCTTTTCGATTCTGGCTTTGATGTCCTCGTCAGTTCCGCCTGTGTTGAGACGATGCTTCCAGGTAGGTGAAGGAGGTTTTTCTTTCAGGTTCTTCCCATTTATGCTTATTGTGGTCTGTTGGTGTTGTTGATGTTGGCTAGGAATCTTCATCATCTCTGTTTTATCATGTTCACGTGAAGTCCTATCTTTGATGCTTCTTCTGCCAACTTGTTGCTTTTCACTTGCATATCTTCCAGTTATGGGAAATCAGGCATATATCATCGGCGAAATCCAGATCCTCCAAGTCTTTTGTGTCAGTCCATTTTATGCTGTTCCCTCGTTTGTTGCCGTTGTCTGTCGCATTATCCAATCAATTGCAATCAGGAAATGGTGATGTAGACAGCCTTGCCAGGGTATTAGATAAACTAAATTGTTTTGTAGTAAAGGCTCCACTGTCAGGATTGATCCTTTAACCGATAAAGTTTCTTTCTAATTGAGTTTGTGGATAGTTTGACTGCCAGGCGTTTTTATTCCTGCCTTGTTAAGAATTCTGCTTAAGGTTTCCTTAGGCTACTTTGTTGTAGGAAATTACTATTCATGATTTAGATTCCAGATGTCTGGAAAATTCTACTACCCCTGCGACGACAAATAGGAGAGAACAAAGGAAACTATAAAACTCAAGTTTCTAAGTCGTGTGATCATAATTGATTGGTATGATTATGAACAGTAATAAATTTTGTTCAAAACGTCATCTAGTGAATAGCAATACTGCTTCACTCACTGTGTGATACATCTAATAAACAAACTAATATGATATCACGCTTGTTTTGTTTTTTACCAATATGAAACTTTACAAGTCATTAGAAAAGTGACTGTAGCCTGTGAAAATATGAAAAAATGTCTGTTCCGTCTCTTTCTTCTAGATTCTCTTTCTCCCTTGTCCTAGTTTTGAAGATAAGCAGTGAAGTTGGGAAGCGTGTGGATCACTTCACTTATCTAAGAAATTGCTACAGACCTAATAGATTGAACGGATGTGCTAACGAAAACTCAACAAAGATGCAAATGACTCGTGTTGTATTCGCCAATGTACGTCATAACTGATTAAGATGTGATATCCAGGTATCGAACAATGCGCAAGTGTGTGCTGCATAGTAGCAGTTCACTCTGAGACACTGCCAATGAAAGTGGAAGATATGAATAGGCTAGCTGTCTTCGACTACGAATGCATGAGTCCCGCCTACAGTATGAAGTAGTATAATATGGCGAGTAATACTGAGATTAGACATCGACTGTAAGGTGAGGCGGGGGGGGGCGGGCAAGTCAATCGATTAGGTTGTGCAGATACATCGACTTAGATGGCTAGGGCACGTGTTACACATACCTAGCCAACACCTTCGTAGATAACATAGAATTAGTTTTGAAAAGAATTAGGGGTGATGGAAACTTGGCGTTAATCCTTGAAGTTTCTAACGATTAGTTTGCATGGTTAACGTCCTCGAGATACTAAGAACCAGTGGCTAGAGACTACTGATGATACAGCTCAAAATGGTTCTCATTGGTGCAGATGCATTCACTCTGTGTGTGACCGCTTATGTAACCTAAACTGTAGATATGATAGAGAAGATTTGTATCTCAGACGGATAATTAAAATGTAGTTGTGTTCTTTGTGTTTGCTGGATGGTTTATTTGCGAAGCTTTCATTGCCTCCACCCTACTAGGCAACATCTTCAGCTCATAATTCAATTTGTTGAAGGGAGTTTTTACATTTCTCCAAGAGTTCATCAATTATCTCTCCTGGTGATCTTGAAACGTGATTGATTGTTTTTGTGTGTTTTCACACCCTCTAGACTATTTGTGTTAGTACTGATCGTTTCCTTGACATGAGGTTTAACCTTTGGTTCATGTGATCTCCTTCTTATTGATTGGTAAATTTTGTATATGTCAATGTTCCTGTTATTTGCAATTCACTTGAATGCCAAGCTTCTAAAAATTCTCTAGCATTCTTGATGTTTCTTCTATGTAATATTTTAACCTTGTCTCAGTCGAATTGATATCTCTGGTTGTCTGTATACAGCGATATGAGGGAGTAGATATCATGTCTTTTGACGGCTAGTTTATAGTCATGGATACGAAGACGGTGAGGACGTCCACTTTGTCCAGTCCTTACAAATTATTTTGTAGATGTAAGTTCAAATACTAGACAGAGGAAACACAGAAATCTCTGCAGAATTTTCAGAAGCCTAGTATTCCAGTGAAGTAATAGACAGTGTCAATAGACACATTGACATTTACAAAATTTAACAATCGATAAGAAGGGAATCTCTCATACAAAGGGTGAAACTTCATGTCAGGATAACACTCAACACAAATACCAATACAAGTAGCCTAGAGGGTGTGAAAACACACAGAAGCAGACAATCACGATGTTCATGGTCACCTACCACAAGGGATGACTAAGAAACTCGTGGAGAAATGTAAAAGCTCACTTCTACACATTGAAGTATGCTCTGAAGATGTTGCCTAGTAGGGTGGAGGCAATGAAAGCTTCGCATATAAACCATCCAGCAAACTCAGAGAACACAATTACATCGAAACTAATTTGTCATTTCTGTTTTTGTGATTATGCTTTCTCTTACACATTTTCACTTATTATTGATCTTCTAAATATCTTTTCTGTACCATTTGTGTGCTACATGGCGGGAGTGTGGCAATTTGAAGTCATACACTCCTGTGCAAACTTTTATTAAGTGGCACTAGATAATTGCTCAGTCAATGTACGGATATATGTGATAAAAGTTATAAGGGGTAGAGTTGAAGTGGATAAATGTTATGTACTAGTCGAGAATTTAATAGTCCTGACACAAGAAAGACGGAAATCACAAGACCACTAGGTTTGCGATGATACTTCTATTTTCCAAAACACCAGAAGAATCAATGTGTCACACAAGAGTGTGAGAGCAAAAATATATATGAATGTCCGAACAAGTCTGTGAACAATCAATAGACAGTCCTAACATGATTGGCTAATTATAATGGAATATCGATCCATATATACATAGCGAAATATATCAGACTGTCAAACAAACACTCATATTATATGGATACATATCAATAAATTACAAAATATTAAAGATTGTTTTATAACAAAAATGTCAAGTGTTGTCTAGAAATTTTGAAAATTAGGAGTACGATTACGATAAGAATGAAGATGTGAAGTGAAGTGGAAAGAATTCAAGTGGTAAAATAAAATAAAATAGAAACTAGAAAGAACATTATTATGATCAAGGTAAAGAAAGGGATTTGATAAAACGCTTTTGAACACATAATTTAGGTTTCCGTTCGTGTATAGCTAAAGCTTCGGCTAGCTATGCATAAGTGAAAAAAACGTAAACTTATGGATCGATTCGATTTTGCCATGTAGATAACTTTGAAAGATGAATCACGTGGGGCTAAATGACCAGACTCTAACAAATGATCACAAATAGATGATTTCGCAGTTCTACGTTCGCCTTTCATTAACCAAACCGGATAGTGTTCAGCTACACGTTTTCGGAGATTACCCTTACAACTTCCAATATAAACAGCTCCACAGGAGCAGGTAAAAGAGTAAATGCACATAGATGTGGACAAAAGCGGTAATCTATCCTTGACGCATTGTCTAATCATATTTCGGCTGGTAAAAACTAGTTGCAGGTCAGCTGCAGGAAAAGTGCGTTTAACACATTTAGATAAACGATTTTTAATCAATTCTGAAATGGTGTCACCTTTGAATGCAAGACTCATAAACAGCTTTTTCTTTGGTACTGTGACTTGTTTCGGGGCGGATTCTTTCTTGATGTTACGTTCAACCGATAGGGAACTAGATAACCTTCGATCAAATCTCCTTAACAATGGTTATCCCACAAGGTTCATGGAACGTAACACCAAGAAAGAATCTGCCCCTAGACAAGTTACAGTACCAAAGAAAAAACTTTTATGTTGAAACTCAGTGAGTCAGTCAGTCTCTGCTCTGTGTCAAAGAAATAACTTGAATATCTGACTTGCTTTTCTAATCTCACCTTTGAAAATCTCATCCGTGCCACCTGCAGTTGAAACAGTGCTGCTTTGAACAGGCGAAGGAAGTGGCCTAGTTCAAATTTCTTCCATTGACAGTGATTGAGGCTTTTTTGTTGGTTGGTCATTTCCATCAATTCTGCCTTTTCTGTGTTCAGCGGAAATCCTGTCTGCATTGCTTCTTCTTTCAAATTGTTGGTTTTCGACTGTAAATCTTCGGGTTCTTGTGGTATTAGACATGAATCATAGCGAAATTCCAAATCTTTTCAAGTGAGTCTTCTTATCGATGGTCAGCGTATTCCTGTCTTCTCTTTTCCTAAGCACAGTCTGACTTATAACCCAATCTACGGCAATTAAGAATATCATCGTGGGTGATAATAAACAGACAGCGAGCCTTGTCTTACTCCTATATGCACTTTGAACACCTCACTGAATTTCCCGTTGTGAACCACATGACAAATACCAATGTCATATAGCTGTTGAATGAAGTCGATATGTGGTGAGAGCTGTCTGCTAGCCACAATTGGTAAACAGCAATTTACGTCAATGTTTACGTCTCAAATCTTCGTCACGAGAAAAAAAAACAAGAATAAAGAATAACTCAACAGCCAATCACGGGAAACTTTTCGTGGGCGGATACATTTCGCAAATATATCGTCTGACCTTCAAAGAAATGGCCACAAAAAGATGACAGAATAGTTTTTAGTGAGAAAACAACCAATTAGAAGACGCTGTTTCTCTGCTAATAATAACGAATAATAATATACATAAAAATCTATAAATATCTGTTGATTTTGTCAATAAACGTTCTGTTGCTTTACCCTTGTCTTCTGTCTTTACAGATATTGGTTTGCGGCACTTCCATTTGTTGAATCAGTGTAAAGTAAACTAGTTGAAAAGGAATTAGAAGGGCATCATAATACAATGAAAATGTGAGATGTTTGCGTCCCTTATGGCCTTGTGCCTTACTATGTTGACTATAAACTCACTAGTATCTCACGCAGACCTTTATTAACGACTGTCTTCGCTCTATCCTGAAGATCAGATGACCAGGCTGGAAAGAATTACCAACAAGGAATTATGGGAACAAACAAAACAAGAACAAACCAATCGCCAACCAACAAATATGCAGGAGAAAGTGGGGATGGATGGATTGGACACTCACTGAGGAAACTGCTGGGTGACATCGCGCGCGCCAACCGTTGCTCGATTGGAACCAGGCCGAAAGGGAAACGGCGTGTAGGACGTCAGTGCAAGGGTGACATGGAGGAGATCGTGTGAAGAGGAGTTGAAACAGTATGGACTAACATGGATGCAGGCGAAAAGTATAACAGTAGAAGACAGAAGTGGCAAGTGGAGACGTGCAGTTGAAGCCGTATGTTCCACTAGGAACCCAAGGGAGCAATAATAATAATAATCTCACCCAGTTGTCTATTCAGATTTTATCTTATGTTCTGAATGACTGTATATTTTATATACATTCAGGTGACAATGTTAACCAACGGACTATTATTCTGTCTTATCCATATAATTCCTGATATGTATCCATATAATATGTGTGTGTTTGTTTGACAGTCTGATATATTTTGCTATGTATATATGGATCGATATTCCATTATAATTAGCCAATCATGTTAGGACTGTCTATTGATTTGTTCATTTTGAATATTCGTTCACACACTTGTTCGGACATTCATATTGTTGCTCTCACACTCTTGTGTGGCATTGATTCTCCTGGTGTTTTGGAAAATAGAAGTATCATCGCAAACCTAGTGGTCTTCTGATTTCCGTCTTTCTTGCGTCAGGACAATTAAGTTCTCGACCAGTACATAGCAATAATTCGGCGACGGGTACATAACACATCGGCATCAAGCACTAATTGAACCAAAACACTAAACGAAGAATTTGAAATGAATCCAATGGTAACGTGGAGTAGGTTGTTGCGAAAAGGAGAGATAAAATCTTATGCTCAGTCATTGAGTCAACTGTGGACAGGAAGAAATTGAGGTAAGCTATTAAAGCCCCACATTCCATTCGGAACCCAAGGGAATACTAATAAACATTTAGGTTGAAGAATTAACCAACACAATCGATATTAGGATACATACATACATACAAAAAACACAAACAAAAATGTGCATAGATTTGCATACCTAAATTATCCCCTTGAGAAGAACTTCAGAATATAGTTTATTACCAAAAATTTAATTGAAAATATTCATTTACCCTTAGGGAATTATAAATAATTCAACCGGAAATGTTATTTGCAAACAAATAATGCAACAAAACTGATAAATTAAATTCCGATCAATTGTTTTAAAAATTAAAGTCTTAATATCAGAATATAACTGTAGTTCAAAAGGCATAATACTACAAATGGACATGATGTTACATACTACTGATTGGCTAATTTGAGTAGTCGAATGCTACCATTCACAAGAACCAGTATAATGTTTGCTAATCAAATCGTCGAAGGAATCTGAAAACCAGAGGACAGCCATTTTAGCTCTTTGAGGTGAATCACACTGGCTACATCACTGACGAACTCGGTTCCAAAAGAGTGAAACGGCCATGGTGTGGGTGTGTGTTTGCTTAGATCACCTAGATCTAGCCAGCAATGATGATATGGCCATCAGTCAGTAGTAGTATATGACATCACGCATTTATGCTTATATTATTCATTATCAAGTAAATCACATACTGTGATCTGGATGGTTCCAGTTACCAAGATAAACTGTGAATGAATTTCACCTCGAATTGTATGATTGTCAAATTGCGAATTCAAGGAGTCGTTCAACATGTGAATGGTAATTTGCTGTGTAGAATCCAGGATAACGTGCATTTCGTCCGATTTCGGACTCTTCAGCTAACTGGATGTGCCTGCATTCCCCAGTGAATCCATGGTAGTGTGTCTGCTGAGGCTGGAATCCAGTAACTATAGTATTATGCGCCAAAGTGCCATAAATTAGACTAATCTGATCACATCAGCCTACTTTTGTGCAACATGTATCAGTAATTATTTAATTTCATTTGAAATTTACCGTTGATTGATCGTATATAAGTGCTCGGACTTAGGGTTGAACGTGCATCCTAGATTCCTCTGCTAGTCACCATCCAGCAACTGACTTCAAGTTAAGTAATCAGACATTATCGAGGCATCTACACAAGATGCCGACATGTCAGCCTAAAGCCGAGCACTTCGGTCCGACCTATCAACAGAATCAGGTAGGATTTATGGTGATAGTGTTCCAATTCTTTTGGACATCAACTGGGTAGCCTGTGATACGAGTAAATCTGGAGCTCAGTTATCTGGAATAGTATTTTCATGTACCAGGCTCCTACTATTATTATTATCTCTTTGGGTTCTGAATGTGCAGCATAAGCCTTCATCAGCCCATCCCCATTTCACCTTGTTCTCTGCAGTCTTCTTCAGTGGATTCCATGATTGTCCATAAGCTTTTATCTTCTAAACACCCGATCCCCTTCATGTTCAACTCAGACCCAAGCCAAACACAATCGTTTATCATTTAGGCTACTACTCTAGGGCCTGTCACATATCATTTCAAGGCTAACTATAATACCCAGTTACCCAAAGAGAAATAGATGTGAAAGACTTTAGATTTTGGATCTTTTGGTTTAAAATAAAATGATTAGGTTAATGTTTCTCAATCTCATCTGTGACAAGCTCTTTCTTCAGCTTCTTTGATTGCACACTAACTAGTTTCATGTGTCTAGTCCCCTTCGCTTGGTGCAGATTGAAATCTATCATCAGTCAAGTTTTTTCAATATGCCCCGACGTTACGGTGCACTCTGAATTGTTATTATTATATAGTTGGGGGGGGAATTAACCACAAGAAGCTTTGCTTGACCTAGGTTTCGCACTTGCTGATACTCATCAGTAAGTAAGGCGTTTGTGAATTCTTAAAGGATCTCATGTCTCACCGACTGAGATTTGAAACTGTATCACCCAGTGTTGTATTCATAGACGTTACCACTGAGATAATAATAATAATAATATGAATATGAATTATGGCAAAATATTTGTGATGGTAATCAAAGTTAAACATCTAGCGACGAAATAGTTCATGAATTGAATGTATGAATCTTAGAAGTAGGTATCGAAATAATAAGATCAATAGGCAATTACAATGTCATGTAACAAGGTGAGAATTATGATGAATTGAATTAAATGAATAAACGCCGACAATTATGATATTAATACTGAAAATTGTTCAAAGTGGAAATAATTATAATACTAATCGAAGAAATAACAGTTATAATAATAATATGGGATAGATATACTGACTGAATAAGCAAAGCGAAAAATGAGTCGGATCAGATTAGAGATGAGTACTATCGTGTCACACTTTAACGTAAATGGATTCGGACCATAAAAGAAAACGGAGTGTTTGAACAAATGTTTTTCTGCGTACATCCCTTAGGCGCTTCTGTTTTGATGATCAAACCTTCAGCAATACAACAGATCAGTTGGATATGGAATGATCTTAGTAGGTTAGTGTAGATAACTTTAAAGGAAGACGTGTCTTACAAGATGTTCGGTTACTGCGCTTCATAAAGCCTCATTTCCACTTCTTCGTAACCACACAAGGTAGTATTTTTGTACCCTTGTAGACAAAATCCGTGTTGAATGACCAGTATACCTTAGCGGCATAAGAGTAGGTGAATTGACAAGTACACTTAGAGTTGGACAGCTACGTTACTCAACAATAATGGTTGATTTGAAAACGTTATTCTCAACGATGCACCGTTAAATGTCACTTTCAAAGACTATTAGGTCTTTCATTTTAAGAATGTCTACTCCACAGTAAAGTCACCTTTGAATTTAAGCTTCCTGCACATAGTTACAGACACATTCATATCTTATGGGTTTTACTCTATGTTCTTGTCTGTGAAACGCGGCGAAAGTTCATTTACCCTTTGAACTTTTCGTAGAAGATTTAACTCATCCGCTACAGTATCAGGATTACATATTTTGCTGAATGAGAGAGAAAACTGATCGAATCAGGTCTGGTTTTCGACCACAGCTGGATACACGGCTAGAGAAATTAGTCTGTTAACTATTCCATGACAGCTTTCTATAAACTGATCTCTTCAAGGTTCCATCAGTGCTCCTTGACAAGTTCACATCAAGGAAATGAATATTAGAATTACTCTCCATTTCAAGTGTGATTTTGTTCATTGGATGGCAACCATTCAATCCATTTAACATACTATTTAAATCAAAATTGTCATCACTGACATAATAATGGTATCGTCTACATATAGTTTATACAATTGAAAACTTCGCTTATTTAGATTTTCTATATGACTGTTATTTATTTAATTGAATTTTAGATTTTCCCGTCGATTGATTGGACTGAAGTGCTTGGACTCAGGCTGACATGTCAGCTTCTTGTGCAGATGCTTCGACGATGTCTGGGTATGTAATTAGAATTCAATTGGTGGATGGTGAATACCAGTGGGGTCCAGGATAATGTGCATTTCGTCCTATTTGTGATTCGTCATCGGTATGCACGTGCATTCCCCTGTGAGTGATGATATGACCCGTTGTATAAGAGGTACCTCTTGTGGTCCTAGTGGTTTAGTGGATAACGCTTTGGTGTTTGAAACTATTGGCACTGGGTTTGAGCCTCGGTGGGAACACTCACAAGAGATTGCACGTACATCCAGAGGATGAGTCCCAAATAGGACGAAATGTGCGTTATCCTTGATTCCACTGCTAGTCACCATCCATAAATTAAATTCTAATTGACTGAAATTTAGTTATGGGTTTTTTTATTCATCAGAACTGGTTGGAGGATTTCATCAGGAGCTGAAATCGGTTAGAGAACAATTGGAAAATCAGCGGGGAGAGCTGGGCAGCCAGCTGCTTCGTCTTAGTTTTGGAACTCTTCATTAGTAAGCACACATCGGGGTTCGTTTCGATTAGTTGAGGGCCGTTTTGTTGTTTATAGTCATATTAATGGTATGTATATCCACAACCTTGAAGTCTTTTTGGTATCATGATATACTTTCAAAAGTCACAAAGTTGCTCAGACATGTAAATTGTGTGACTAGAAATACCTACATTAAGCCATGAAAAGAAGCGACATTTATTGAAACAAGTTACTGATTGTAATGGTTCTAAAGATCCAAGCTGAAATACTGTGGTCTAAAGTCGGAAAGCTAAACTTCCTTCCTCTTCCATATAACTAACTAAAACTTCCTTGAGTTAGGCATGGTCTTAAAATGCCCCGACGACAGCTAAAAGACAGTTATTTTCAACAAAATCTTTGGCCTTATTCAACAACAACAATAGCATACCAAAAATGCGAAATTACCTCAAAAAATGTCTTTATTATTATTATTGCATCCTTTAGTTCCTAGGGGCTTCAGCTCCACGTCTCCATTGCCTTCTATTTTCTGACAACTTTTTCACCCTGCTCCAGGTCTGTCCACATGCTTTCATCTCCTATTCTCTGCATGACCTCCTCCAAGTCACCCTTGCACTGATGGCCAACTCGCCGCCTCCATTTCGGGTTCCACTCGAGCAATGGCTTGTCTAGTGATGTGACTTGATGGTTTCCTCAGAGTATGGCCAGCCAATCCATCTCCATTTCTTCTCGCCTATTTGTTTCACAATCGGTTCCTGCTGGGTTGGTTCGCTCATTGCCAGAGATCTCTGTTGAGGATCTTTTCTGGCCAGCTATCTGATCTTGAGTAGTGAGCGAAGACAACTGTTAATGAAGGTCTGAAGTTTGTTTGAGATGCTCTTTATGACGCGCTGGTCAAGTCTCTGATCCATCCGTATAGTAGAACTGACTGACTTCACATTCGACTTGAAAATCCGGATCTTATTTGCGACTCATGGTGAGTGCTGTTGACCTCCACACAGACATAAGAGTAATAAAAGCTTGTATTACTTTTCCAATTCTGCTTTTGATATCCTCGTCAGTTCCGCTGGCCTGTAGTTGAAACGATGCTTCCCATAGGTCGGTGGGTATAGGAGGTTGTTTCTTTCAGGTTCCTCCCATTTATGCTGGCTGATTGTTGTCTGTTGTTGCTATTGATGGTGTTGGCCAGGAAACTTCATCACCGCTGTTTTCTCTATGTTCGCTTGAAGTCCTATCTTCTCTAGATGCTTCTTCTGCCAACTTGTTGCCTTTCACTTGCATATCTCCCAGTTTGTGGGAAATCAGACATATATCATCGGCGAAATCCAGATCCTCCAAGTTTTTTGTGTCAGTCCGTTTTATGCCTGTTTTCTCATTGCCCATTGTCTGTCGCATTATCCAATCAATTGCAATCAGGAAAATCATTGGCGATAGTAGACAGCCTTGCCTCACTCCCGTCCTCACTTCGAAGGCTTCCGTAAGTTTCCCGTTGTGGATTACTTGGTACGCAGCATGTTCGTATAACTGTTGGATGAGATGTATAATTGTCGATGGGACTCCGTAGTAGCGAAGTAGTTCCCTGATAGGATCCCACATATTTTGGTATTGACTGTTTAATCTTGCATATATGGTATATTATCATTCTCACACATTTTGGTATTGACTGCTAATCTTGTATATATGGTATATTATCATTCCCACACATTTTGTTATTGACTGTCAATCTCGCACATATGGTATATTATCATCTCTCACGCACTTTGTTATTGGCTATTAAGATAAATTATTTCAAATGCTGTTAGCTGTCCATATTGTTGTAAAATGTATAATTACCATGGCTTTCTTTGTCGTTGTTGCACTTCAATACACAGTCACAGTCCAGCCTTTGTCTTTTGATATTTGCGTGCTTTACTAAATCGGAAGGTACGACAAGCAGATAGGCAGATTAGTTCAGGCGCAGACAGAGCAAGGTGAAAACGTCTTCATTCAATTCCCTACAGTTATAACAAAATCACCTCTCGATCTACGCTGTCTGCTGAAGGCCTTTGAAGTTGAAATAGAGAGGTGACTGCCATTCCAAGGTTTGTTAAATGATGATCCGCAGAGTGGCGGTTTGACCGATAGATGACTTGTTTCTCCTGAATCCAGCTTGTTCCGGTCGAAGTTTTTCATCCAGGACAGCGTGTTTGATTCTCTCCAGGATGATGCGACTTAGTATCTTGCTTGGAATGGACAGAAGCATAATTCCGCGCCAGCTCTTGCATTGACTTAAGTCTCCTTTCTTTGGCAGTTTGAATAAGTATCCACAAAGAAGAGCATTTGAATTTGGGAATACACAAAAATGAATTCAAATAATGGGGATTAATTCAACATGTGGTATGCAAACATCAGGGTCATGGCATATAGACTAGGAAAAAAGAGGAAAATAATTACAAGGCTGCAAGATTCAAATAGGTACCAATATCTTGAATAAATTGTTCGAGAGGTAGGAATTTTCCGAATACATAAACCGTTACAGCCATATCAGTCTGGCGGAGAACACACAGTTTTTATTCACAATGAATAAATATTTCCTCATTCAGTGACTTCATTTTCAACCAACTGTACAGTTGTGCTTATCATTATTATTATTATTGTTTCCTTTAATCCCTAGAGGAACATACGGCTTCAGTCAAACATCTGCATTGATTTCAGTTCTCTGTCAACGTTTTCATCTGGCTCCATGTCTGCACACATGTTTTCATCTCCTGTTAACATGACCTCCTCCTCCTCCTCCTCCATGTCACCCTCGCAGTGATGATCCACTCGCTATTTCTCGTTCTGGTACCACTCGAACGATGACCTGGCGTGTGATGTCACTCATTTGATGTTTCGTTTTTACTCAGGGTATGGCCAATTCACCTCATTTATTCTTGCATATTTACTACACAATCGGTTCCTGCTTGGTCGGTTCGCTTCTGAGAGATCTCTCCCTGTTGCTTATCTTTTTTGGTCGGTCATCTGATCTTAAGTAGTATTGAGCGAAGACAGCTGTTGATGAAGGTGTGTAGTTTGTTTGAAGTGCCCTTCGTGATGCGGCGCGGCACCAAGTCTCTGATTCATATAGTAAGTAGCACTGACTGACTTCACATTGGAGTTGAAAATCCCGAACTTATTTTTCATGCTGAGTGCTGTTGATGTTTTCTGTTGTATTCATATAACATAAAAAAATGCATTAAAAATCATCCAGTGAGTGTAGACATTTGATGATAAGAATAAAGACTTGACTACGAGTCGATGTCAGTCAGAGATTCATTGAAAAACAAGCCAGGAAGTACTGGATAGCTGTTTCTGTTATCTTAGTTTGGGTCTCCTGATCACTAATCACCCAACGTCAGGTTTCGAACAAATTGACAGGAGTTAGAACTAATGAGTCATTGGATTCCATTCCAGTGGTTGAACAGTCCATGAACTCACCTTGTTGGCTGAAGTTTGTCGGTTAGATTCCCCATTGAGTGAAGTTTTAGGTGTGTACTGTCGGTGAGTTCCTAGCTGAGACCACAGGAACAGCTAGGCTTTCAGTAGTTCAGTAGTTCAATCCGCGGTCAAAGTTGAAACACATCAAATCCCTAGAAAAGAAACCATCAAAAAAAAATTACTTTTATACACACACAGGGATAATGGATATCTATCGTCTGTGCATATTTTATCATGCGTCCCTGACTGTTTTTTTATAAATAATCTTGAAAAATGTTTTGACGCCAATCTAGTCTTGTGATTCATATCAACTAAATGTTTCGTTATAAACAAAGTGAGTTGCCTGCCACCTGCATCTTTCAAGTTTTTTTTAAATTTCATCTCTTTTTCCAGCCAAAATACCTATTGAGTGAGTTATAAGGAAAATAAAAGACAAATTCATTAGCGAAGAAAATTTTCTTTATCGACGAAACCATCTTCACAAAGTTGTACAATCATATTTGTATTTACCAAGAATGTATAATAGTCTACTATTGAATAATAGATGGAGGAAGTGACATAATTGATATAATTACTCGGAAGTGGTTTATGAAGTAAAATACTAAAAGCTTGTTTAAGGTCCTTTGGATGCGGTTATCCAATGTTTGTATGGGATTTGTTGGGAGTTGTTGATATACATCCTCATCTTTGAGTAGTTCTTCAGCTTTCTTGGTGTATTCTTCTCTGTCCATGACTACTGTTGTTTTTCCTTTGTCGGCTGGTAGAATGACGATGTCTTTCCTATTTTTCAGCTTTTTGAGGGCCTTTAGTTCTTGAGCGTTGAGTTGTGTGTGTTGTTTTTTCTGTTTGACCATTGGTACAATTGTTTGGCGTATCTCTTCCTGTGTTCCCTCGTTCAAGTTTGGTGAACAACGTCTTCAACGACATCAAACTCACAAGAGAAGAGGAATCCGAGAACAAAATACCATTTTTGGACGTCTTAGTCAAGCGAACAACCACAGGGGAGTTATAAACTCAAGTTTATAGGAAATCAACTCACACAGACAAAATCCTAAATTACAACAGCAACAACCCAATAACACACAAAAGGAATTGCATACAAACACTATTCAAGAGAGCAAGGACTCATTGCAGCACTCCCACCTTAAGGAAAATTGAAGAAAAGTATCTCATGGACGTCTTCCAAAAGAATGGATATCCCCGGAATTTCATCAAGAGACATATACCCCCAAACCAACCTACCAAAGCAAAAGCCACCAAGGAAAACACAAAGAAAATCACCTTACCATACATAAAGGATATCTCGGAAATCACTACAAGACTCTTCAAACCTTTAGGAATTGACGTCGTACACAAACCAACAAAGTCGCTTCACTCAATTCTATGTCAACCGAAAGACTCAACAGCAAAAGAAGACAAAATCAACATCATCTACAAAATAAACTGTAACAACTGCGAAAAACACTACGTTGGCCAAAGTGGACGTCCCCTTCGTCTTCGTATCCACGAACATAA
Organism: Trichobilharzia regenti; assembly: GCA_944472135.2. Taxonomy (NCBI): domain Eukaryota; kingdom Metazoa; phylum Platyhelminthes; class Trematoda; order Strigeidida; family Schistosomatidae; genus Trichobilharzia; species Trichobilharzia regenti. The sequence continues at coordinate 6,235,923 of OX235265.1, forward strand.
GTTAGCCGTCAAAAGACATGATATCCACTCCCTCATTTCACTACACACAGACAACCACGGACATCAATTCGACTGGGACAACATTCAAATATTAGACAGAGGAAACAACAAGAATGCTAGAGAATTTTTAGAAGCTTGGCATTCCAGTGAATCATCAATCAATAGACGCATAGAGATAGACAAAATTTATCAACCAATAAGAAAGAAACTTCACACACAAAGGGTCAAAGTTCAAATCAAAGAAACAATCAGTTCCAATAAAAGTAACCTAGAAGGTGTGAAAACACACACAAACAACCAATCACGTCCAAGGTCACCAGGAGAGATGATTAATAAACTCGTGGAGAAATCTAAAAGCTCACTTCAAATTGAAGTATGCGCTGAAGATGTCACCCAGTAGGGTGATGAAAGCTTCGCAAATTAACCATCCAGCTCAGAGAACCAAACCACATCAAAAAGAGAGTGACCATATTGAATGAATTATTGAAGCAAACGCAAACTATAATTAAATAGAGTCCCGAACTAGGACGAAACAGCTGTCCAGTACTTCCTGGCTGGTTTTCCAACGTTTCTCTAACCAATTTCAGTTCATGCTGAAATCCTGTAACTAATCAAACAAATCCCTACAAACCAATACTTGAACATCAAAATTTTTGTTTACAGGTCCTGAAGAGATCGCGAAGAATCGCTTATGCAGATCACTGAAGAAAGCCTTCCTCATGGCTGAGCGACGGATTAATTTCTACAGCCGACAAACGATCAATTGATGTGTGAAGGACAAACTGCCGCTTTGGAGTGGCCATTTCACTGTGTGTTTATAAATTCACCTGCTCGTGTGGAGCTAGTTATATTGGCCACCCACATAAAGCGCACACTTTCCCGACGTATCTCTGAACATTATCCGTCTTGGTTATCAAAAAGGCAATGCAAGACAATTGCTAGCTCACTTTTCGAGCATTTTGTGAACTCAGATCACGTAGCTCAACCAGAGTCGTCTTTCAAGATCATCTACAAGGTGAAGCCAAATGGTACAAAGGGCGTCAGGTTTCGGCTTTTGTGTATGGCGGAGGCACCGGCAATCCATCAATACAACCCTGAACTCTGGATACAGAAAAAGTTTGTCCAGTCTCTTATTCTACCTTGGTCTTAACCTCTTCACTAATCGTTCCCTGTAAATAAACTTTGATTTTTTCTTTTGTTTTTTATTTTTTTTAAATTTTAGTTTGCTTTTGCTTTAATAATTAATTCACTACTATCACTCTCATATGCTCCTTCTGTACATTTCACAGCCTCTTCACACTTTATTCTCAATCAACGACAATTTTAACCATATCAAATTTCTAACCCTTTCTTCCTTTGTCCCGCTGACTACCACGTGATTTACAACTTTTATTTTTTACTTCTAAAGCCGCTTCTGAGTTATTCTATTAATTATGTCATCCCCTTTTATTCAGTAATAGACCACTATATATTTTTTATGTATTAATACGACTGTACGGTAGCCTTTGAAGATGATTTTGTCGATAAAGAGATTTTTCTTTACTGAATTTGTCTTTTATTCTTTCCAGACACTTTGGAATGTGCTATTCCACCTTCACATGTAAAGTGAGATAAACGTAATTTTGACTTACATGCAAATTGATATATGTACGATTTATTCACCTACTCTGTCAAGCCTCACTACTCTTTGGTGATACTATACAGTACGCACCCACCGGGATTCGAACCCAGGACCTTCCGGTTTCAAGGCGACCTCGTATACCATCAAGCCACTGGGACCCGATCCAATGGTCCTTGAATTCTAACTTTTGCCAATTCACGACATAGCGCAACCGCTAGCCAATGTCTTCGCTGGCGAGTATTTGTCCTCACACCCGAACGGCTGCACCCTACTGGTCACGACTTCCCACTGGAACCCGGGTAACTACCTACCTGAATAGGGCCAGTCGCCTTTACTGAATTCGTCTTTTATTCTTTCCAGACACTTTGGAATGTGCTATCCCACCTTCACATGTAAAGTGAGATAAACGCAATTTTGACTTACATGCAAATTATTATATATACGATTTATTCACCTACTTTGTCAAGCCTCACTACTCTTTGGTGATACTATACCGTTGAATAACATTGCACTCCAAGATATCGTTTGAGTGGAATCTGATGAATGGGAAACGACTAGTAGGATGTCCGAGGAGGTAGTCAGAGATTATGGGCAATCGTTGGACCATCTTAAGAGGATGGCAGACATTTGAACAAAGTGGAGATCTGCTGATGAATACCTATAATATTTCACCAGGAAACCAAGGGAATAATAGTAACAATGTATTACCAAAGCTCTGATGGTTATAAAAAGTCATAATTTTCTCCCTTCCACTTAAATATACGTTTTAGGGAAACAGTGTGCTAGATATGTATACAATTGGTGGATGGTGGCTAGCAGTGGAATCCAGGATGCGCATTTCGTCCTATTTGGGACTCGTCAGCTATCTGGATGTACCTGCATTTCTCAGTGAGTGATGATGTTCCCACCGAAGCTCGAACCCAGTACCCATAGTTTCAAACGCCAAAGCGTTATCCACTAGACTACTTGGAAACTATGGGCACTGGGTTCGAGCTTCGGTGGGAACATCATCACTCACTGAGAAATGCAGGTACATCCAGATAGCTGACGAGTCCCAAATAGGACGAAATGCGCATCCTGGATTCCACTGCTAGCCACCATCCACCAATTGTATACAAATCAAATCCCCAGACATCGTCGAAGCATCTGCACAAGAAGCCGACATGTCAACCTGAGACCGAGCACTTCGGTCCAATCAATCGACAGGAAAATCAAAATTCATTTCAGTGTGCTAGATAATTTAACTCTTTGTTTTTCAAGAGTTGGTTCGTAGGGGTTTGATTTGTCTCCAGTTTGACCAGGGGGTTTGATATCAGTTAGAGAACCATCGGAAGCCAACACTGGACTATTGGACAGCGGTTCTGTGCCAAGTTTGAGATATCAATCCTTGATTGAACTTGAAACAACTTAAATCCTCACGAATCAGCCATTACAAAATTACTCTGATTTTCGCTAATGAATAGCTACAAGACACATATATGTATATATATATTTATACAGCTGAAGTTCTAGTGAGAAGTCATGACCAGTGAGGTCCATCTGATCGGGAGGGTGGACAAATACTCTGCAGCGATGATGCTGGTTGGTGCCAGTCGCTTTAAAATCACGAAGTACTTGTAGAAGTTAAAAACATGAGCTTGTCATTGAGCAGTTGGATCCCAGTGGCTTAACGGTCTACCAGGTTGCTTGCTTCTAACCGGAATGTCTTGGGTTTGAAACCCAGTGAGTGCTCTTTATCTCTTATTTGCAGACCAAGATAAAACGCCTCTCCAGTACTCTGTGGCTAGTTTTCAATAGTTCTATAACTGCATTGAGAATTTCACCATGAGCAGACATCAGTTAGAGAACCATTGGAAAACCTGGTAGTACTATACAGCTATTTCGTCCTAGTTTGGGACTCTTCAGCAGTACGCACCCACTGGGATTCGAACCCAGGACCTTCTGGTTACAAGGCGAGCTCGTATACCTTTGAGCCACTGGGACTCGATCCAATGGTCCTTGAATTCTAACGTGAAGTGGTCGCGCTATGTCGTGAATTCGCAGAAGTTAGAATTCAAGGACCATTGGATCAGGTCCCAGTGGCTTAATGGTCTAAAAGACTAGCTCGCCTTGTAATCAGTAGGTCCTGGTTTTGAACCCTCAGTGTTGGGTACGCATTGATAAACAGTCCCAAACTAGGACCATAGAAACAGCTGGTTGTCAAGTACTCCCTGGTCGGTTGGATGATATACAAAATGCTTTTAAAGATTATTAATTAAATAGGAGAATTAGAGTTTATTAATAATTTTTTTTTAAAAATTGGGTCAAGTGATGACAAAAATTAAAAGTACAATCAGATGAAGAAGGCATAAATGAAGTGAAGTGGAATGAATTCATTTGATAAAATACAACAAAAGAACAACAATACTATGACCAAGGTAAACTAAAAGGGCCTTAACAAAACGTTTTTTATTACATAGGTTCACTTTCTGTCCATTGTTTTGCAGCTAACTCTTGAGCTATATATAACTGAAGGAAATAAACTGTATATCTCACAGAATCCAGTTTACTTCGGTGATATGTATCTACATATATATATATATATGTGTGTGTATGGTGATCTCTCTTTCTGTTTGATCTCTTAGTCTGTGACCATTTCACTGGTATGAACTTGTCTCCTTTAACAATGTATATTCTCGTTATATTATATATAATATGAGTGTTTGTTGACAGTCCGTTGCTTGGTGACATATATCCATATATGGTGGTTGTTGACATGTCTGCTATATTTTGCTTTGTATATGTGGATCGACACTCCATTATAATTAGCCATTCATGTTAAGACAGTCTATTGATTCGTTCACACACTTTGTCTGAACACTCATATATATATTTCGCTCACACAATCTTTTGTGACTTACTTATTTTTGGTGTGATACCACTTATTGCTTCTCCTTTTGTTTGGAAAATAGAAGTATCATCGCAAACCTAGTGGTCTTCTGATTTCCGCCTTCTTGCGTCAGGACTATTAAATTCTCGACCAGTACATAGCAATAATTTGGCGGCGAGTACATAATATTCGGAAGTAGAATCAGACCTCGATGAACTACCATTTCTAGACTGCCTAGTTAAAAGGAGGGAAAATGGACATTTTAGTAATATCCATATTCAGGAAGAAGACTTTGAAACATCACACCCCATCAGAGCAAAGGTATCAGTTGTTTCAAGCCGTCTTAGACGAGCACACTCTCTGATTGATAACGGATGAGAAAGAAAAAGATGAGGAAGAAATATCAAACATTACTGAAACTCTCAAGCAAAACACCTACGCAAAGAACTTCATCAAAAAAATCAACACAGACATTAAGTATGACCGAAAATGCATTCCGAAAACATGAACCTGAACAGTCGTCATCCTGTATAGAGCAGAGACGTCAGTGGATGCATGTGAGAAGAGTACTCAATCAGCTCGACATTAGAGTTTTCTTCAAAACATCAGACACACTACGAAACAACCTTGTCCATATAAAAGACCCAATCCCGAAAGATTTTATATCTAACTGCGTTTATAAAATAAAATGCTTGGAATGTGATGCGACATACACAGGATAAACATCTCTAGAGAGAAATCAAAATCAGAAGAAATTAAACACCACAGAGTAGCCTCTTTACGACCACCGAGAAATCCAGTTGAACTAGAAAAGCTTGAAAAATCATCAGCCATAGTTGCTTTTACACGCTATAGAATCAGGCCACAAAATTGATTTTGACAATACTGAAATCATCATCCAGAAAAAGCATTTCAGAAATCACAAAGAACGTCTCACATAATCAGAAGCACTTCAGATCATCAAATGGAATCCAAATTGTCTGAATAGTCTGAATAATGGAATAAAACAGAATTTCACCTGGTTACAACACCCCGCTCCCTCCCCCATGACGTGACAAAATCAACACGAATGTGATAAGCAAGTTCACTATGTAAATAAACACTGCTTTTATAATTTTACATACTGATCAAATTCAACAATCTACACTTGGTTTTGTTATCTTTACCTGATGGCCAACTTGACAACACATAAATGACCAAATGCTGTGGAACGACGATCAAGTTAGTAAACTTCGTTTTGATACCATAACAGACGCACTATTACCTTTGTTATTTGGTTCAGTGATCTTCATTGTTATTTTGACTTTCAGTATGTTCTCCTTTAAACTTGATCTAAGTCTATTTTCTCACCTCTTAACTCTTTGTTATATATACGACGAGATTTTGTAAATTCTGGTTTAATAATACTACTTTGATAAATCTATTGGCAGCAGCATTAAATAGCGAAACGTCAGCAAAAACAACGATATCGTTTTGTTTTTCACTCATTCATTGGAAAATACAAAAAGAAGCCTTTATTATAATGAAGGAAATGTAGACTTTTAGAATGACTGAATTTGCTATGGTAGACAACTTCAAAAGGAAAAGGTCCTGTGGAACTGAATGAATTGACTTAAGAAGATATTCACAGACGGAAGCCTTCATCAACCTGTGTTCACATTTCATCAACTAAACTGAGTCGTATTCTCAGCTACGCATTTCCGGCGAATACGCTTATCACCTCAAATATAATCAGCTCCATAGGAGCATGTGAAGGACTAGATGCACAGGATAATGGGACATTTAGATGGATTAGTGGTCTGCTTGAACTGAGGTTACCGAAAAATCTCATCGATATTTCGCAGATATTTTCTCCCCATTCAGCTTATTTAAATCTGAGAAAATATGACTTTCAATTACATTGTATACTCTGGCGAGTATTTAATGTGCTGACAACTAGCGGATTCACAAGTTATTTCTAGTTATCGTGAGAAAAAACATAATTGTTGGGTTGGGGCGTTTTGATTGCAATGCAAGGGATAACTAGCTGTTCTTGGCTTGTGTCTGTGGTTCACAGAATCGATTCCTGAACCTATTTCAATTGTCATTCAACCAAATTACAACATGCATTTATTATTATTATATCCTTTAATTCCTAGAGAAACATAGGGCTTCAGCTCCACGTCTCCATTGCCTTCTGTTTTCTGCCAACTTTGTCACCCTGCTCAAAGTCTGCCCACACGCTTTCATCTCCTACTCTCTGCATGACCTCCTCCAAGTCACCCTCGCACTGATGGCCAACTCGCCACTTCCTTTTCGGGTTCCACTCGAGCAATGGCTTGTCTAGTGATGTTACTTGATGGTTTCTTCAGCATATGGCCAATCCGTCTCCATTTCTTCTCGCCTATTCGTTTCACAATCGGTTCCTGCCGGGTTGGTTCGCTCATCCCTGTTGCTGATCGTTTCTGACCGGCCATCTGATCTTGAGTATTGGGCGAAGACAACTGTTGATGAAGGTCTGAAGTTTGTTTGAGGTGCTCTTCTTGACGCGCTGGTCAAGTCTCTGATCCATCCGTATAGTGAGTAGCACTGACTGACTTCACATTCGAGTTGAAGATCCGGATCTTATTTTCAATTTCATGCTGAGTGCTGTTGACCTCCACACAGACTTAAGGGTAATGAAAGTTTGTCTTCCTTTTCCGATTCTGGCTTTGATATCCTCGTCAGTTCCGTCAGCATGTAGTTGAAACGATGCTTCCCAGGTCGGTGGGTATAGGAGGTTGTTTCTTTCAGGTTCCTCCCATTTATGCTGGCTGATTGTCGTCTGTTGTTGTTGTTGCTGTTGGTGTCAACGAGGAATCTTCATCACCTCTGTTTTCTCAATGTTCACCTGAGGTCCTATCTTTAATGCTTTTTCTGCGAGCTTGCTTTTCACTTGCATGTCTTCCAGTTGGTAGGAAATGAGACATATATCATCGACGAAGTCTAGTACTTCCAAGTCTGTCTTTTTGTGTGAGTCCATTTTATGCCTGTTTCCTGGCTTCTCGATGTCTCTAGCATTATTTAGTCTGCCGCATTGAGGAAAGTCATTGGCAGTAGTAGGCAGCCAGCTTGTCTTACTCCCGTCCTCACTTCGAAGAATTCTGTGAGTTTTCCGTAGTGGATTACTCGGCATGCAGCATTGTTGTACAACTGTTGGATGAGATGTATAATTGTCGGTGGCACCCCGTAGTAGCGAAGTAGCTGCCAAATAACCTCCCGATCGACGCTGTCGAAGGCCTTTTGAACAACAACAACAACAACATGCATTTACGGAGACAGAAGAAAAAAGAGAGACATCATAATTTCTTAGTTTGTGCTTCATGCCACGCACAAGTGTTTCACCACTTGGTCCATTGTCACGTGATATTTTATATGAAGGTCCTTCCTGAATGAAGACAAAATATTATGCAGTAAACCGTGCTGAAAATTTATACGATACTGATATTGTTATGTACTCGTCGCTAAATTATTGTGATGTACTGGTCGAGAATCGAATTGTCTGACGCAAGAAGGCGGAAATCAGAAGACCACTAGGTTTGCGATGATACTTCTATTTTCCAAACACAAGGAGAAGCAATAAGTGGTATCACACCAAAGTAAGTAAGTGAAGTCAGTCACACAAATTGTGAGAACGAAATATATATATAGCAAAATATAGCAGACATGTCAACAACCACCATATATGGATATATGTCACCAAGCAACGGACTGTCAACAAACACTCATATTATATAATAAAAGGGGAATATACATTGTTAAAGGAGACAGGTTCATCAAAGTGAAATGGTCACAGACTAAGAGAGCAAATAGAAAGAGAGACCAACATACATATATAATAATATGGATACATATCAGATATGTAGTCACATGATGTGTGCTTTGTTTTCGACAGTCTGTTATATTTTGCTATGTGTATATTGATCAATATTCCATTATAACTCACAATGTATGAATTTATAATAAAGGTTTTTGTTAAATATATGCTGAGATTTTGTAAATTTTGTAATAATACTGATTTGATAAAGCTATTGGCAGCAGCATTAAATAGCGAAACGTCAGTAAGGGCAACAATATGGTTTAGTTTTTCATTCATCGGAAAATACAAGAGCGAGAGAATTAAAGCTCCCAGCTAAAGAATTAGCTTTTCACAGATAATGTTAGAAAACGTTCGCCTAATCATTGAATTTTGAGTCAAACTTGCCAGAGTCCGAATTCGTTCACATCAACTTTACCCTGGGTAACAGGATAGTATTGTTAGCGCAGAAATGATAAGCAATAGGACATAGAGTGGTACCCGAATAGGAAACAGTGAGTCCAAGGTTTTCATGAAGGCGATTGTGTGTGTGTGTGTGATTGTGAAATGAAAACTTCGGCAAAATCATGAAGTCAGCTGAAAAAATTTACAGAAAACAAGGTGAAATGGGTGTGTGCTTATGAATGCTTATGCTGCGCATTCCAGACCCAAGGGAATAAAAATGATAATAGTAGTAGCCTGGTACATGAAAATACTACTACTCTGACAGCATACATGATATCACAGGCTGCCTAACTGATATCCAGATGAACTGAAACGTTGCCAATATAAACTTAACGTGATACTGTTGTCTTCATAGTGGGAAGGAAAACCAACTTTGCCAACTGTATATAGTTAATTATTTAGTTGAATTTCGGTTTTCCAGTGATTGATTGGACCGAAGTGCTTGGTCTCAGGTTGACATATCAGTTCCTTGTGTAGATGCATCAACAATGTTTAATTATTTAATTCAAAGTCTGTTGCTGCATGGTGACTAGCAAAGGAATCTCGGATGCACGTTTAATCCTAAGTCTGAGCACTTTTGTCCAATCAATCAACGGTAAAGTTCAAATGAAATTTAATAATTACTGATACGTGTTGCATAAGAGCTGGCTGATATGACCTAAGTGGTCTAATGCATAACACTTTGGCGCATAAAACTATTGGTACTGGATTCTAGCCTCAGCAGGCATACCACCATGGATTCACTGGGGAATGCAGGTAAATCCAGTTAGCTGACGAGTCCCAAATCAGACGAAATACATGTTATCCTGGATTTCACGCAGTAAATTACTATTCACCAATTTACTTCATTTACATAGTTAATATTAACCAAAATTTGAAGTTACACAACTCCTCGAATGTATCTCAGCAAAGCTGCGTCATTTGCTCTCTCTCTCTCTCTGACATCAAATCTATCTCTTTGCTATTTGATTTTTTTTCTGCCGATTAACGTCTCTTTATATACTACTGATAAATCTTATCAGTAGCACGCACCACAAAGTTTCAAATTGGCAAAATTAGACACAGGGATTAAATAAAGTAATCATTACAGAATAAACAGAAAGTTCGGGTGAAAATATTTTAGGATTATTGAGAAAATTGACTTTTTATGGTTGCCATAGTAAAGACAACAATAACAATAATAATAACAATTTCGCTTTATTCCAGAAACAGTACTTGTGGTACAGTGTGGAACTTTCAGCACATATCTACAATATTGCATCTAATTTCATCGTACATTTAAAAAGAGTATTATAAAAAAATAAGTAAATATAAAAAAACACAAAAAGTGCAAATAAAAATACCAAGTAGAAAGGAAGATAAACACAAATAATGAAAAAATATTTCAGTATTGGTTAGTGGAAGCGACGATATGTGTATGCGTGGTGAACAGTAACAGCTATAATCATACGGGAAATTATGAGATGTTCTTAAAAAAAATGTTTATAGCCAAGATGATCAGTTAATTTGATTGAACAACACTAAGCAATCATAAGATAAACATTTCAGGTTGTGTTTTTTTTATTGTCACCACTAATGCGGTTGTTTGTAGTGGTAGTGTGAGGAATCATGCATAATACAAAATTTTTTTTAAGATGGTGATAGTGGCAATAACAAACAAGATTGTCAGTTAAATAGTGCTGAACAAAGAACAACCACAAAACTAATGTTACATAATGGTTAATAACGGGACAATTTTGTAATAATCATAGTGATAATATAGTCGGACCCAGGAGATATACAAAAGAAGGAATAGAATAAAGAATAAAAATGTAAGCCAATGATAATAATTTTAAGCAGCTAAGTATGTTTAAGAAGGTTGTTCACTATAGAGTACAAATAAGAGAGTATAAGGGGGAAATAACAAGGGCCAAAATTATGTTATTAACAACAAAGCAAGTCATAGGTTTCACGCTTCACATTGTCTCTGTCACTTAGAACACGGGCTGGCCAAATATGGTATCGTTGAGTTCCTATACTTGGTTGTACGAGCATATATTATTTTGTACTGATTTCTGGTTCTACCTGATGAGATGCAGGGAGAGAGTTGGGAATAGAGGGGGTGTTGGGGGTCAGAGAGTATGGTTTTAGACCATTTCTCACATGTATTCAGATGCTTATCCACTAATGTTGTGACGAGCTGACTGAGTTTTACACCGCTAGTCCTACTAACTACCTTCAACATCCTTCTTAGGATGGTATAATCCTTTTTCAGTAACCCAGGAAAGACTAACGGGGAACAGTAAAGTAGAATAGGTAGGATACGAGAGTTGACAAATTGTGAAAGCAGAGGTTGAGTGACTCCAGTTAGTCTGAGTTTCTTAATGTAGTAGGTTAGACGAAACACTTTCTTGGAAATCATTTGGATATGAGATGACCAAGTAAGGTCGGAAGATATAACTAATCCGAGGTATTTTGCATTAGACTTAGTTTCAATTATAGTCCCCTCAATTTCTTTTGTATACATAGAGTGGGTTTATACTTTTGGATCGCCTCAACCATGCCCAGACGCTTTGATCTAACTTCATTTGAAGGATTTGATTGGATCTGGTATTAGACTTTGAAAGACTTTTTAAAATGGAGCTGAACGTCTTGAGTTCACTAAATGTTCTTTTACAGAAATATATGCACCCTTGCATTTTGTCTACGCTAACCGTACTGCATAGTTTTCCCGACTGCGTTTTTTTACAAGCGGAAGCATGGTATGCCCAATTTACTCAGCTGAGAATGAGTAAGTGGGCCGTTGTATGCCTTCCGAAATGTCCCAGAGCGATAACGTGTCTTACACATGCTGGTTGAGTAGTTTCTGACAAGAAAAATGTCAATCATCCAAACATAAGAAATTTCCTCAGTACTCTGTAGGTGAGTTTGAAATTGATTTGCAAGTTTCCTTGATATCTAGAATTGACTAGATGTTGGAGGATAGAACTTTAGGAGGATCTATGTTATTTTCCTGTAAAACCATGTAGGTAAGTGTTTGACAGTAGATTTGGATAATAAATGTTGAATATCGGCCGGTATACCTCACTCTACAATGAACAGATGAATTGATGGAGATACAATATTGAGTAGGTGATATGTATCCATATAATATGTGTGTTTTGTTTGACAGTCTGATCTTGGTGACATGTATCCATATGAATTGTGTGTCTGTTGACATGTTTGCTATATTTTGCTATGTATATATGGAATGGTACTCCATTATAATTAACCAGTCATGTTAAGACTGTCTATTGTTTTGTTCACTCACTTGTTTGGACATTCATATATATTTTTGCTCGCACACTCTTGTGTGGCATTGATTCTCCTGTTGTTTTGGACAATAGAAGTATCATCGCAAACCTAGTGGTCTTCTGATTTCCGTCTTCCCTGCGTCAGGACTATTAAATTCTCGACCAGTACATAATAATAATTTGGCGACGAGTACATAACAGTAGACAAGCAGCGGTTGTTCTTTCTTTACGTTCATTTAAGTCACTAGTTTTTTTCCATAAGAGTGAGTTCGAATTTGATTGTCTAGATGGTTTGTGGTGAGAGCTGTCTGCTAGCTAAATTACTAGACAGTAATTTACATCCCAAAATCAGGGTCATGAGAAAAAACAACAACAACAATGCTTAACCTTGGAGAACCCAACAACCAATCACAGAAGAATTAGTGTGGGCGGATACGAATCGCCGATATATGGCTTAACTTTCTAAGAAACGGTCACAAGCAGTACAGAATAACCTACAGTGAGAAAACAACCAATCGGAGGGCGTAGCTTCGCTTGTAACAATAACGAATAATTATGTACATAAAAATCTATTAATATCTGTTGATTTTCTCAATAAACAAAGGTTGAATTCATGTGTTCTACTTGGAACACAAGCAGTGACGAAACTGTTATCATATAACTAATAAACAAAATTAAAAGAATTCCTGGAATTTACATCCACCTCACCAAATCTGTTCATTTTATTATACCCTTATAACCTTCACTGTAATCAACATTGATGCTCATCAGTCCGTGGATCATATATATATATATATCACTAGCTCTTAAAATTGTGCTCAAGGCACACCTCTACTGTACTTCCTTCTGTGGCATTACTTCCAACTGGCATTACACGCTACCAGAATATTTCACTTCCGCCTCACTTTACCACCTGCATTTTAAACTCGAAAGCCTAACTTGTTGCTTCATTGGCGATTGATATCACGCGTAGCTATCCTCCGACTATATCCAATCCATCTCCACTTTCTTCTGCATACTTAGCGGGTAACAGGTTATGTGATGGATTACTGTCAGCTTCCCCAGTTGACTGCTTATCCTTTCTGGTCAGTCATTTGAAGGGAGCAGCTGTGGATGATGCTTCTTGTGACGTTTCCGTCAACTGACCTTTGGGTTCCCGAAGGAACCTAGGACTTCAACAACACTTCCCCATGTCACTGTGTTCTCTCTAGTCTGCTTTAGCTGGTTCCATAATCTTCATACGATCTCCTCCCTGTCATCCTCCGACTTTAACATAACTCATAAGCCACTTCTTATTCAGGATTCTTTGGTGTATGGTGTCGCTGAACAGGAGTCTCCTAAGCATGGATGTACAATTTATCCATCTCCATTTTGAAAAAGAGATGGAAACCGAATTTGTTACATGAAATTATGTCATATTCGATTTCACAGGTTTTCATCAGCTGCAAACTACTTGAAATTACAACAACATAATTCATTGGCTGAATCGTAGCCGAGAAAAAATGTTGAAAAACGTAAGTATTGCAATTCTCCGTTTAAGCTGTCATCAAAGGTAGAGCGAGAGAGAAGACAGACAAGAGAATAATTCAATAAACAGTGTTAGGTGGCAGGCTCACATGGCAACCCAAGAAGGTTATTGTACATAAGATTACAACCTTGCTCAGTGAGATGGAAGCAATAATGGTGATGTCTTATTTATGTAATCAAAATACAGTTACCAAGAGAGTGAGGGAGAGATTGATTACATGCTCTTTCTTGATGAATAAGCTTGGTATGGGAGATTTGGCTGAAATTGCTTCAGATCGTGGGAAAATACCTATAAGGGTATTAGAAAGAAGAGAAGTTCAGCAAACAGATATCTGTCTTTTCGGCGATTTTATTTTCAAAAGCAGCTCTATAAGCGCATTTAAATACGTAATTTTACATAGATACAAAGAGGACAAACTCTCGCATATAGATGATTCAGTGTGTATTTACCAGTTCACCTGCTCGTGCGGAGCTAGGTACATTGGTCGTTCAATGCGCGTCATTTCAAAACGTGTTAGAGAACATCACCCAGCTTGGGTGCAAAGAGGAAGTAACGGTTCAATCATAAGTGTGTCGTTAATGAACATCTGATCAACACATCCCACAACATCTCAACTGATTCTTTCAAAATGATTTACAAAGTCAGAAGAAACCGACAAAAAGCAGTATGTTTCCGACTTCTTTGTACTAGCACAGAAGCCCTCGCAATATGCACCGAAAACCCGGAGCCGTGTATTATTATTATTATTTTATCCTTTAATTCCTAAAGGAACATAGGGCTTCAGCTGCCCACCTCCATTGCCTTCGGTTCTCTGCTGGAGTTTTCACCCTGCTCCAAGTCTGTCCACATGCTTTCATCTCCTATTCTCTTCATGACCTCCTCCAAGTCACCCTCACACTGACGACTAACTCGCCGCCCGCTTCCCTTTCGGGTTCCACTCGAGCGATGGCTTGTCTAGTGATGTCACTTGATGGTCCGTTTTCTCAGAATATGGCCAATCCACCTCCATTTCTTCCTGCCTATTTGTTTCACAATCGGTTCCTGCTGTTTTGGTTCTCTCATTGCCAGAGATCCCTGTTGCTTATCTTTTCTGGCCGGCTATCTGATCTTGAGTAGTATTGAGGGAAAACAGCTGCTAATGAAGGTCTGTAGTTTGTTTGAGATGCTCTTTATGACGCGCTGGTCAAGTCTCTGATCCATCCGTATAGTGAGTAGCACTGACTTCACATTCGAGTTGAAAATCCGGATCTTATTTTCAATTTCATGCTGAGTACTGTTGACCTCCACACAGACTTAAGGGTAATGAAAGCTTGTCTTGTTTTTCCGATTCTGGCTTTGATATCCTCGTCAGTTCCGCCTGTAGTTGAAACGATTCTTCCCAGGTAGGTAGGTGAAGGAGGCTGTTTCTTTCAGGTTCCTCCTATTTGTGCTGATTGTTGTCCGTTGTTGTTGTTGCTATTGATGGTGTTGGCCAGGAATCTTCATCACCGCTGTTTAAGCTATGTTCACTTGAAGTCCTATCTTCTCTGGATGCTTCTTCTGCCAGCTTGTTGCCTTTCACTTGCATATCTTCCAGTTTGTGGAAATCAGACATATATCATCGGCAAAACATAACTTCTTTCCACATATCTGTTGTGTGCTTGGATCTTCACAATATTCAATAATAATTAATGATGTGATAAAGTGATTGTTTTAGGTTAGTTGAATAAAATAATTAAAATTTGTGATCTAAATTATCTTTGATTGAGATAAACAACTTTGTAAACATTGCACCTAACAATTCTTCCTTCCAGCATAACTGAAAGATGAATGACTTATCGATCGATATATACTGAAGAATATCGATTATTTAGGCCATCTTATTCTTTTTAAAACTACTTTATTCGTTCGTTGTATGTTTGTGTATATGATGTGTATTGCTATCAGATAAATGGTAGAATATTCGAGGTCCTTAAAAAATTGTGTGTATTAGAGTTTTCTTGACCGTAAAGTCAAACAAAATATTATGGTTATGCAGTAAACAAATAGACTCATAAATTGGAATTAATCTTTTACAAATTAGTTGACGTTACTTTCCCTCTAATTCTTCTTTATGCCCATTTGAGCGATCAAGTTTAAATAGACCGCGCAAAATCGATTTTCGAAAAAAATATCATGGAATTAATACATTCAAACAAAGAGAATGCTCATCAATATTCTCCAAATGAAAATTGTAACAATGATATAATTGATACAGAAAAAGATGTAAATATTGTAATAAGACTAGGTGAAGAGTTACAACGACGTATTGGTATATTACCTAAAGTGGAAAATTACACTATAATGTTACCAAATGTTCCAGGGAAATTAATACAAATGTTATGCGTAAAACCGAAATCTTATACAGAAATATCACGAACGGTGAGAGCGGCAAGAACAATGAAATTGACGGTGCGTGCTTGTGGTGAACAGTCGGCTTATAATTTATTTGTCTATGGGAACAGTGGAACTGTACTAATCGATTGTACTCAGTTAGCTGATTCACCCAGGCTTGAATTTGTTACTATAAAACGTAAAGATACTACCACTACTACGATGGAAAAAGAATTAAATGGATTAAAAATTTTATCATGTGTTACAATACAGGAGTTAATTGACTATCAAATTAGTCATAATATTGAAATTAGTCAAACTATTGAAACATGTTCAATATGGGGTACAGTTGTCGGTGCATTGACGTCTACTCAACCAGGTTTAGTTGGACCTGGAGGTAATGCATTAGGTGGTTGTTTAACCGATGAAGTGATAGCTATCCGTATTGTTGATTGTCATGGAGATTTAATTGAATACACGGATGAGAATGCTGTGAAAGCAGCTGTATCAAATTTAGGCCTTTTAGGCGTTGTATATGATGTAACTCTACGATATAGTTCAATTACATTGTCAAAAGTAAGTGGAATTTTATTGATTACATTGTTAATAATGATATTATTGTACACCGTGTTTGTATAATGTGCAGAATATTCAGCCTAGCTTATTGCATGATTTTTTCACTTCTTCCAGGGTCTTGTAAGTGCCGATGTCAACTTCTAAAGAGGCCTTAACGTCAGCAACTACTAAACCCTGATCATTACACTGCCTACCGTATATGCACTGATGAATGAAGTCCATGGAAAAGGTTTATGCACTGTTGTGATATGAATTATAGTTGTATAACAATTGAAAAATCAAAACTAATACGTAGCAATGGTGTACAACTTTTCTGTTGACAGTCTGGGTTAGCAAGCTCGAGGAGTGTGCCTAATGATTGCACATCGAGGGAACGAACCACGATCGAGAGGTCAAGCCGGAAAAATAAAGATGGTGTGGCGCCATAGTACATAAATGTGTTAGAACAGAATTTTAAACATACAAGGTGCACTATAATCTTAAAATAAAAGATTCATGGAAGACAGTAGATCCTGTGATATGGTTCTGTCTGACCTGAAACGCTGCAAATCAGTCCATTATGTGATACGTCTTCTTCCTCTCTTCCTTCAAGAAATACACGACGACATTTGGTTGAATGTCAGCCATAGGAAATTGAGGAGTACAATTTGTGAATCAAGGACACTACTCAGAAACAGTTAGTTATCTCGTGTATTGAGATAAGTTTCCATCGAGGATAACGCTGTTTCCCAAGTTTATTACACACTTGCGAACATTTTAAATACGCGCCAGAATAAATAATACTTTAGAAGTCATATTTTACCAGATTGAAACAAACTGAATTAGAGGAATCCCACGCACTATATTTGTGTAGGTTATTTTCGGTGGCTCAATTTTTAAGAAGGCCACCGAGTTTGTTTTAAATGATTACATTTTTGTTAAATTGATATAATTTATTAATTAAAAAGACAATTGCAGCGAAGAAAATTTTCTTTTCCACGAAGTCATCATCTAGGCTGTACCTAAGTGTATTTATATCAAATGGATGGGAAAGTTCCAGAATAATTTCCGGTTAAGGGTCAAATTAATAAAAATTACAATTAGGAATTAGAATGCCATAATAAACACCGGGAGGAGGGCGGGTAAAACCCAAACAAGGTAGCATCATAATTATTGGGAAGATTTACATAGTGTGCAATGAGGGGTTAGAAATGTAGAAATAACATTCCCTTCCATCTGTTTATTATGGCATTCTAATTCCTAATTGTAATTTTTATTAATTTGACCCTTAACCGGAAATTATTCTGGAACTTTCCCATCCATTTGATATAAATACACTTAGGTACAGCCTAGATGATGACTTCATCGAAAAGAAAATTTTCTTCGCTGCAATTGTCTTTTTAATAACTCTTATGACCCAATGTGTATATTCCGTAATTTATTAATTCCCAAGGTAACATAAAGAACACAATATTCAATGGAAAGACTTCCTAACGAGTATTTTACCATTCTCTGCATATATATACATATATATATATATAATTTTTAAGAAACTATATATTGTGAGGAAATTAACCCAAGCGGTATGAACACTTATGATTATAATAACGCGAAATGCGATAAAATGCTTGTGATTATAATCATATTTCTAATATCAAATGTTCTTGTGAAATAGTAGATATGACTGTGATATGTTTCGATGTCTAAAGAACTGACTTGGTACCATGATGGTGTGTATGGCCTAGACTAACTGAGTGGTTACAGCATAGAACTTTAAACAGATGTACAGCAGTTCCAGTCGCCACACTCCACTCCATGTAGCACACAAAGCAAGTGAAGGAAGTAGAAAGAAACGCAAAACGGAGACAGTAAACAAAGATATGAGGCAGAAGGAGTAGTAATATCAGAGAAAAATATACTTTTATTTGAAATAATAAGTCACAAGGAGTCAGTACATTTGCGCCAGCCATTGAGAACTATCACTTTGATCCATATCACCAGTTGTCTCCAGCCATCACCGGTGTTTACCGTCATGAGGACCCCAACCAGTCAGGTAGACAGTCTACACCTTCCTACGTGGCTTAAACTACCTGTTGTGAATTTCATTGACTAATTAGACCATGTTTTGGTCTAACCACCACTAGCTCTGTCCTATCCAACCTGATCAATCCTGTATCAGCCAGCTAAAATTGCCCATTGTCGAGGAAGGTGAAGGCTGGGCATGCATACGTAACATATGTCCTACACATCTCAGCCGATGTAGCTTCACAGCCTCGTCTATTGATTATCCCTCCTTACCTGACACTCGACCGAAGTCTAACCTCAATATTGCTCACCCTACCATACCATTTCACATGGGTGATAGGACGTAGTAAACTAGGATTAAAGACAGCTAGTCGGCCTTATCATGTCTTCCATATTCAATGATCTGGAGCTTTTCCTGGTGAATACCCTGACCAAATGCATAGCCTTCCGAATATATGTTGAGCGAAAATCTTAATGTGTTTGATGCCCGTTTCTCACATGTTAAATGTAAAACGAATCCACAGGACTAGTTGTTGGATTAAGTTAGATTCTTAATTTAAGGATAAGAATTGAAATAGGTGAATATGTTGGCTACTTCACTTATTCAAGAAGCTGTAACCACTTTGATAAGCTGACTTTCAATAAATTCACACTGTCAATAAGAATTGTGTCTATTTTTGATTTTGAGTGTTACGCATCTATCCCCTAGGTGATATATGTACTGTACAACACTAGGCTCTATCCTACTTAGTGTCTATGAGACATTTAGTCTACCAAATATGAAAAAAGCTGAACGTTTAATTCATCACTTTAACCAACCTAAGAAGTCTTCATGATGTCAAGTGTAGAGCATTAGGTAGTCTTATCAAGTAAGGTGATTAGGACATGTGTTATGCACGCGAAATCACCATTTTCCACTATAAGAAGTGTTAACAGGTAAATATCGATTATCTGGTTGGAGTCATTTAAAATATCAAGATTTCCAACAGGTTACAGACTTTTATCAACAGCTGCCTCCTTCAAATGGCCAGACAGAAAGAATTAATGTGAAGAAACTTTGGGAACAAAACGAACGAAGAGCTGATTGCTCAATACATATTCAGGAGAAAATTGAAATGGATTCATCGGGCATAAGTTGAGGAGGTGGTCGAGTGGAATCGGGATGGGAAGCGACGAGTGAGTCGCGGGTGTGATAAACACTTGGAGGAGATCGTGTGTCAAGGAGGCGAAGAGAATGACAGATTATGGGCAATCATGGACCCAGCCAACTGAAGAAGACAGCGAGAAAAAGAAGAAACTGGAATTTTTTTTGTTGAAGCCGTATGTTCCACTTCGAATCTAAGGTAACAATAATAATAATAGATACAAAGAACTACACCTCATAAATCTGTTTTTCGTCATACAGATGTTTGTCACTAGCGTAACACATCTTACTGGAATAGGCTTAGATATACTGTCAAAAAGTTGTCTTTCTGACGTACATTATTATTATTATTCCCTTGCATTCCGAGTGGAACATACGGCTGGCTTCACCAACACATCTATACTTTGTTCCATTTTCTGCCCTCCTCTTCAGCTGGGTCCACGATTGACCAAACTCTCTCATTCCTTCGTCACACGATCTCCTTCATGTCACTCTAGGACGACCTACTTGTCGCTTCCCATTGGGATTCCACTCGAGCAACGGCCTGGAGTGCGATGTCATTCTGCGACCTGCTCAATGGATGCCTGACTCGTGTTGGTGTTGAAAATGTTAATCTCGTTCCTTATTCTGAGTCAGTGCAGAAAAATTCAAAACTGGTTTCATGTTGACGAGGGTGTATTTTAACTTTCTGATTCTGAATTTGACATCTTCGTCCGTTCCGCTTGTGTAACTGAGACGATGCTTCCCAGCTAAAGGAAGGAGTCAGGCCTCTGTTAAATCTCTCCCATTGATGGTGATTATTACAAGTAAACCGGTATATGCAGTTAGAGGTAATATGAAAGGGGAGTTTACGAAACTTAGGTTACTCAAATGAGAACAATTGGTTTGGTAAACTGACATGAGCTTCAAAGTTGGATAATTCCTCTTGACTGTAGCATTTATTCTGTACTCCACGTTTTCTGAAAATATTGGTATCTTGTCAACCCCGCTGAATTTCCCATTTATTATTATGTTCTCTCTTGCATTTATCCACTTATTTTTGAGGATATCCGTTGTAATATTAAGCACTTTACATCAATAAATCCTCCAGAGTGATAGGATTCCGATATAGTTCATTTCTATGTTCTCCACGATGAATATACCATTTATATATTTCCATTCATAATTTGTAGAAAACTCAAGATTCGTATAAAAATTGTGATGGACAGTAGTAACAAGGATACGACTGAGGTCATAATGAAGTGATTTACAAAGAAACTGTGCTAACTTTCGAGCAAAACGGGCCTAGTAGACATTTCAGCCAGGACTGATGGAAGTTTGAAAAGTTCTCACCGATCTTATGTGTCAATAAAACTAGTGCAACAACGGAACTTGATAAACTGTACATTAGATAAACTAAATTGTTTTGTTTTAATGGCTCCACAGAATCCTTTAACCGACACACCTTGTTTCTAATTCAGTTTGTGGGGGATTTAAATGCTAGCCACTTTTATTCCTGCCCTGTTAAGAATTATGCGTAAGGTGGTTTCCGAGGTTCCTTCCCTGTATGGAATTACTAGTGATGATTTAGATTCCTTATTGTTGGTGTTGTCTTGCTCGTATTTGACATGTATGTAGAGAAAGACGTGTACATCAAGCTATCCTATGTGGGGCATCATAGCAACTTGATAACTAGACAAAGACTTAAACCTGCTGTTAAAAAGACTTTTTATGCAGTTAATATTATAATAATTGGGAATGTGAAGCCAATATATCCATCCATCTAAGCCCTTTGAACATGAGAAAAATGATGTCACATCCCACTGTATTTACTAATTTGAATGTACGCGTGGACACACATACATATAGAAGACTCATCGATCTCTGCAAGTAAGAGCTGGCTACAGAGCATATTCCTAAATGGCTCCAGAAACAAATGGAATCTTCAGAACCCATTAATGGTGAGAACAGGAGACCCAGTACCTCTATTGCGAAACATATTGAAGAGACAGGACATAAAATTGACGTTAACATATCTTTTAAACCTATCTATAATACGTGTTTGGGGCGTATCCTAAAGTTCGTGGAAGCGCTAGGTACCAATTAGAAAGTTTAAGCCACCTTTATGCGTTTAAAGGAACAATTCGTTGTTACATTAGGCCTTATTATAATTATTAATGCATCCTTTAATTCCTAGAGGAACATAGGGCTTTAGCCGCGTACCTCCATTGCCTTCTGTTTTCCGCCAACTTCTTCACCCCTCTCCAAGTCTGCTCACATGCTTTCATCTCCTATTCTCTTCATGACCTCCTCCAAGTCACCCTAGCACTAACGACCAACTCGCCGCTTCACTTCCGGGTTCCATTCGAGCAGTGGCTTGTCTAGTGATGTTACTTGATGGTCTGTTTTCTCGGAATATGGCCAATCCATCTCCATTTCTTGCTGCATATTTGTTTCACAATCGGTTCTTGGTTGGTTCGCTCATTGCCAGAGATCCCTGTTGATGATCTTTTCTGGCCGGCTATCTGATCTTGAGTAGTATTGAGCGAAAACAGCTGTTAATGAAGGTCTGTAGTTTGTTTGAGATGCTCTTTATGACGCGCTGGTCAAGTCTCTGATCCATCCGTATAGTGAGTAGCACTGACCTCACATTGGAGTTGAAAATCTGGATATTATTTTTTGATGCTGAGTGCTGTTGACCTCCATACAGACTTAAGACTGGTGAAAGCTTGTCTTGCTTTTCCGATTCTGGCTTTGATATCCTCGTCAGTTCCGCTGGCCTGTAGTTGAAACGATGCTTCCCAAGTAGGTGGGTGAAGGAGGTTGTTTCTTTCAGGTTCTTCCCATTTATGCTGACTGTTGTCTGTTGTTGTTGCTGCTGTTGATGTTGGCCAGGAATCTTCATCACCTCTGTTTTATCTATGTTCACCTGAAGTCCTATCTTCTCTGGATGCTTCTTCTGCCAACTTGTTGCTTTTCACTTGCATATCTTCCAGTTTGTGGGAAATCAGACATATATCATCGGCGAAGTCCAGATCCTCCAAGTCTTTTGTGTCAGTCCATTTTATGCCTGTTTCCTCGTTGCCCGTATGTCTGTCGCATTATCCAATCTACTGCAATCAGGAAGATCATTGGCGATAGTAGACAGCCTTGCCTCACTCCCGTCCTCACTTCGAAGGCTTCCGTAAGTTTCCCGTTGTGGATTACTTGGCATGCAGCATTGTCGTATAACTGTTGGATGAGATGTATAATTGTCGATGGGACCCCGTAGTAGCGAAGTAGTTCCCAAATGACCTCTCGATCGACGCTGTCGAAGGCCTTTTCAAAGTCGATGAAGTTGAGATAGAGAGGTGACTGCCATTCCAAGCTTTGTTCAATGATGATCCGTAGAGTGGCGATTTGATCAATACATGATTTGTTTCTCCTGAATCCAGCCTGTTCCGGACGAAGTTTTTCATCTAGGGCTTGTTTGATTCTCTCCAGGATGATGCGACTTAGTATTTTGCTTGGAATGGACAGAAGCATAATTCCACGCCAGTTTTTACATTGACTTAAGTCTCCTTTCTTTGGAAGTTTGAATAAGTATCTGTTCTTCCAATCCTCGGGTACTTTGCCCTCTTTCCACACCTTCTCCAGTAGTGGTGTCATCAAGTCCGCTGTTGTCTCTGGGTCTATTTTCAAAGCTTCTGCTGGGATTCCATCTGGTCCTGGTGTTTTCCCAGCTTTAAGCATCTTGATTGCATTCAGGACTTCTGATTTCGTCGGGGGGTCAGTGTTCACTGGTAGTTCTGCTTCCGTTGTTGGTATTGTTGGGCGCGTTGTTGGTGGCGGACGATTTAGAAGTCTTTTGAAGTGTTCAACCCAGTGCTTTCTCTGTTCCACCTCTTTGGTGATTGACTTTCCATTGTCGTCCTTTATTGGCTTAATCTGTGTCGAACGTTTGCCCGAAAGGTGCCTAGTTGTTTGGTAGAGTGTGGCGAGGTCTCCTTTGCCTGCAGCTTGTTCTGCTTCGTTTGCCATGGTTTCATAATATTTTCTTTTGTCTTCCCTGGCACTCTTCTTCACTCTTTTGTTCAGTGTATTGTAGCTTGCATTCAGCTCCTGTTTTTGTTGCTCGTCAGTGCACTGGATAATCTTTTGCTTCACTGTCCTTCTCTCTTCTATTAGTTTCCAAGTGTCCGTAGTGAGCCACTGTTTGTCCTGTCTCTTTTTTCTGCCTAGAATTTCTATGCAGGTTTGGCTCCACACCGTTTTCAAGTTGTTCCAGTGCTTTTCGACGCCGACCTCTTCGCTAGTGTTGATTTGTGTCTCGGCTTTGTCCTTTATGCTTGCAATGAAGATGTCCTTTGTAGCCTGGTCCTTCAGCTTTTGAGTGTTGAACTTGGCTTGTGGTCTATCTGCAGCTCCTGATTCCCTGAAAGCTTTTAATTTGATTTGGATTGTCCCTTGTACGAGATAGTGGTCTGAGCCAACGTCTGCTCCTCTTCTTGCTTTTGTGTCCAGTAGGCTGCGCCTCCACTTCCTTGAGATTGAGATGAAGTCGATTTGGTTTTTGGTTTGCCCGTCTGGTGACACCCATGTAGCCTTGTGGATATCTTTGTGCTTGTATACACTGCCACCAATCACCAGTTCGTTGAAGGCGCAGAAGTCGGCGAAGAGTTCTCCGTTTTCATTCATTTCTCCGAGAGCTTCTCTACCCATGATGAGTTCCCTTCCTGTGTTGTCTGGTCCCAGTTTGGCGTTCATGTCTCCCATTAGTATTTTCATGTCGCCAGCTGGAGTATTGTCCATTGTTGCCTGTAGTTGTCTGTAGAATTCTTCTTTCTTTTCGAGGTCTGCGTTGTTTGTGGGTGCATAACATTGTATGATTGACACTTTCCTTCCTTTGGAGTTGAATCTGGCGGTCATTATCCTGGACGAAATCGCCTCCCATTGTATCAGGGCTTTCGTTGCCGTTGGTGACATCATGATAGCCACGCCCTCGGTGTGCGTGTGGTTATCTTCTGGGTGACCGGAGTAGATCACTGACTCACCCGTTGACAATTTGGTGAGTCCACTCCCATTCCATCTGCTTTCACATATTCCCAGCACTTGTATTCCGTATCTTTTCATCTCGTTTGCGATCTGGGCAGCTTTTCCAGTCTCGTACATAGTGCGTACGTTCCATGTCCCCACACAGACTTCTTTTTTTTGGTGCAAAGAGGTTCATCGTGCTGAAGTTTCTGTAGCAATTTTTTTGTTTACAGGGCGGGGTTGCTAGCCTCACGCCTGAGGACATTAAGCCTACCGTGGTAAATTTTGTTTTGATACCAACCAGGATAGATGTACTATTACCTCTGTTATTTGGTTCAGTGGTCTTCAATGTTATTATTTCGACCTTCAATATGTCCTCCTCTTAACTTGACGTAACTTGTCTATTTTCTCACCAACCTCTTAACTCTTTATTAGTTTCATATGTGTTCATTCCTATGACAAGTCCGTGTGTGATGGATCAGACTGTTCGAAATGTGTGTTGCACAAATACACAATACACGATTCAGACAAATTACGTCTTCTTATTGCTTTATCTAAATTGAATTCTGTCTTGTCAAATTTCACACCATGTTATGTAGTGCTTTATATTCGCCTATTAATCTTATAATTATGCACCCCATCCCACCAATATCTATACATCTTATGTATTATTCTATATATGACATTAATTGTTTTGCTAATTGACATTTAACTATAATTATAAACGCCAATATTTTAATTGCATTTCATACTATTATTATTTCATGTATTCACATCTTTAACCTAATTCCCTCACCGGATATAATACCTAAGAAAACTAACTTTGTCAAATATGCAGATGATCTGACTGTATCACTGCCTATCACTTCCGAGTCTGACTGCTCCAAACTTAATAGCTTTCTGTTGGACATCAGCAAGTGGCCTAAGTCAAATGGTCTTATGTTAAATCCTTCCAAATGTCAGGCAGTTGACTTTACTTTCAAGCATCGACGTGACATACATGAACTAGTTAGTTCCCATGATGCCTGTAACATAGAAGGCACTGAAATTGAAACCAAGTCAAGCATTAAATACCTTGGATTTGTTCTTCCCTCTGACCTTTCATGGTCATCCCACATCTTATCACTCTCCAAGAAAATGTTTTGTCTTAGCTTCCACATTAAAAAGTTAAGACAATCAGGTATCAACCAACCTTTAGTTTTGCAATTTCTAAACTCCTGTATTTTACCTATTTTACCCTACTGCTTTCCATTAATCTTTCCTGGGCTTCTCAAAAATGACTATATCATATTACGAAGAGTATTAAATGCTGTGAGTAGAGCTTGTGGTCTGCCACTGCATGAGCTCGCTAATACTATAGTCGAGGGGCATATAAATTCCTGTACAAAATGGGCAAAGGCTATACTGTCAGACCCTCTGCACCCCTTTATTCACAACTGTCCCCTTGTATCTCATCAGGTAGGACGAGAAGTCAATAAAAAAAATTATATGCTCGTACCACTAAGTACAGAAATTCTACAATACCCTATTTAGCCCGTACTTTATGTGATGAAGACTCTGTTACATGTGAAACACATAAGTTACGATGTAATTAGCAAAGTGAATCGACCCTTTCATCGTTCGTTCATCTTTCTGTATTTTATGGTGTCACCCTTTCTATTGTTTAATGATAACTTAGCTATTTTATTTTAGCTATTATTACTAGAATTTTATGCTTCATGCATATTTTTCTCTGTATTGCATACAGTATTTTGCTATGTAGCTGCTATAACAATCGTTTTGTTATTATTATTATGTAATGTGTATTTTAAATTTTTTGTTGTCGTTTTTGAGTAAATTAGATGCAATATTGTATTGAATGCTGAAAATTCCTTGCTGTATCATTAGTACTGCTTTTGGAATAAAGCAAATTATCATTATCACATATATACGATTGTACAACTTGATAGTAAATTCGTTGAAAAGAGTCTGTTCGCTGAATATTGTGTTCTTAACTTTTAATGAGACAAAACAGAGTTACAAACAGACATTATTTATCCCTTGGTTAAGCATGCCAGCTAATTCTCAGAAATTCCTATGATGAACACGCGCCTAATTGTAACCCAAATGTAATTAGCTCCATAGGAGCAGTAAAACTGATAACACTAGCTCAGTGTGTCCAATGATGTTCAATGTTCAATACGCTACAGCATGTGTTCAACATGTTTGTTTTAATAAATCAACTTTCTGAAATTTTAATTTTATTCTCGTTTTTTTTTAAATATGCCCACTTTTTTAGGTGAATTATCGATTTTGTAAATGGTCTGATATCCTGGATAATGAAAAGACAATCCTCAAAGATGCTATAACCAATGATCAATCAATAGAATTGATTTATTTACCATATAACAGTTGTCGTATTATTTCAGATAAACAGTTAACTAACCCACAGACCACCACCACCGCCATTAACGAAGGTGCTGCAAATATCAACGATAATGACGTTCTACCCGACGAAGACGATGAGAATGTACAATTAGATTTGAAAACATGGAATAATGAACAAGATGAAGTACTCATACGTACAACTCAACGTTTATCATCACACATCAGTAATAGTAAGCCAGGAGATCCTATTACACCAGCAACTGCTGATGATAACAAAGAAAATACTGATCCAATGTTGATATATGAATCTGAACCGAAAGAATTTGTCTACCTGTTGGATCAGGTGTTTGGACCACTTGTCAGTGAATTTATTGAACAACCAAATAATACACCGAAGTTGTTGAAAAGAGCTCATAAATATTTAAAATATAAATATTGTCCAAAACCAACAGTGATTCAGTATACACCATGGGCATTGAATTCATTTGGAAAATTTAAAGATCCTTTTCGAATATTAAAATTTACTATGGAAACAGATTATGATTTGAATCGATTTATACTGGTGAGTAAAACATTTGCTTTGAATTTAAATTAATTTTATTCACAGGTATTGGTTTTGTAAGGATTTTTGTTTGATTGTTTGGAGGGTTTCATCATGAAGTGACACCGGTTAGAGAACCATTGGAAAACCATCACCGGGGAGTACTGGACAGTTGTTTCTGTGGCCCGAGTTTGTGACTCTTTATCAGTAGGCATCCACCGCCAGGTTTCAAACCCAGAATCTTCCGGTTATAAGGCAAGCTGGTAGACCATTAAGCAACTGGGACCCGATGAAACCCTCCAACCAATCAAACAAAAGTGATCCCTACAAAACCAATACTTGAAAACTGATCCGATGCTCATCAGCGATTGGCCACATTCAGGCATTTAACCTATGGTTCTAGTGAGAAGCCGTTACCAGTAGGGTACAGCAAGTTCAAGGTGAGGTAGTGACTTATTGAAGAGGACATTGCAAGTTGGTTGCGTTATGCCGTGAATTGGTAGAAGTTAGAATTCTTGCATCGTATCCCAGTGGCTCAACTTTATTCCTTCGCATTCCGAGGGGAACATAGAACTTCAAGTTGTGAGTTCTAAAGCTGTAGGAGCCGTGTGTTTATTTTTACTTTTTATGGCATGAAGTTACTAGCCTTGGGCTTAGTCTTCCCTCTTTGCTGGGCTGGTTTAGAAGGGCATCTGTTAGCCAGAGATTGAACATCGGACCACGTAGGTGGTTGACGAGTATTCTACGTTTGACTTAACTAATAATAATAATAATAATAACAGCTTTATTCCAAACAGTATTTGTGGTACAGGTATGGAATTTTCAGCGTGCATTACAGTGTATTGCATCTAATTACCTCATAAATTATATAAGATTTTTAAAAATCAAAAATACATAAAAATAAAATAAATAAGTTATAAATAAATAAAATAAATAAATATTGAAAATTAAGAAAAAAAACAGCGTAGAGTATTGCATTTCAAACAATGCACCACAGGATTTGGAATATAAGGTTAATGTGTGGTTGTAGATGAGAACAACAGTGTAGTAGTAACGAGGAAAGGAAAACAAAAACTAATGGGACTATTTGTTAGAGTGCCGCAGTAAGTTTATCGTGTCATACCTAACGGATTTCTCATCACATAACAGCTGTGCCAGATATGGTATTGTGGAGTTTTTGTATTTGGTAGTCCTAGCATATAGCCTCCTATAGCTGCTTCTAGTTCTTCCAGATGAAATGCAAGGAGATAGATGCGTATAGAGAGGATGCTCGGGGTCCGACAATATTGTATTCGCTAGTTTCTTACATGACATTATATGTCTATCTACAATAGTGTTCACCAGTTGGTCTAACGATATCCCACTTGCCCTACTAACAGCTTTTAGTGCCCTTCTCAGCGAAGCGAAGTCTTTCTTAAGTAGTCCAGGAAAGACTAATGGGGAGCAGTAAAGGAGGATGGGTAGAATACAAGAATTTACAAATTGAGAAAGCAAAAGCTGCTTTATGCCAGACTGCCTAAATTTCCTAATGTAGAACGTTAAGCGAAACATCTTTCTAGTAACTAGCAAGATGTGGGAAGACCAGGAAAGATCGGTGGAAAAACTCAGCCCAAGGAACTTCACATTAGATGTATGTAATATCCTATTTGTCATTATCGTGAACCTGAATAGTTCAATGGTAACGTCTTTAACTGCAGCACACTGGGTGACGTGGGTTCGACTCTAAGAAGGGAAATGAGTTCCTTCAAGGTTGAGGATAAGCTTTGTTGTGTGTCGGTGGTTCAGATGTAGAAAGCTAGCTAACCACGCATGTAGTAAGGAGTTGGATCCTACGGACGGTGCTCTCCTAGATCTCGATAATTTGGTGGTAAGGTCGATTAAGACGAAAAGTGGAACGTGAGGTTAACGACCCTACCAATTAAAAATAAAACCACTGTAACTGAGACTTCAGACTTATAACTTGAAGCCGTATGTCCTAATAGAAACGTAAAGAAATAAAACAGGAATTATAATAATAAAGAAAATAATAATGATCATTATATTGTATATATGTAAGGCTTCGTTAGTTGGAACTCATTTACTCGGGACTGATGTTTATGTATTACGCTATGGGCCGTACTTATTGTGTGTGTGCGTGTGTGTGTGAGAATTGATGATACTACCGAGATGCTGACGTTGAATCCAGCGGAACTAAGATTCGAACTCAGGGCTCACTGGTTGAAAGGCAACAAATTAACCTTATGAGCCTTACATCCATATCTGAAAAGAATGTTTCAGTTGATTTGAAATATGTAATTATCAATTCACTATATCTGTAAGACTTGAACACTGCGGTAATTATGTAATTCTTCAATATTAGTTTTTTTTTAGATGTATCACACAGTGAGTGAAACAGTATTATTTACTGGATGACAACGTTTCGAACAAAATTTATGGCGGTTCATAATCATATCATCAATTATAATCATAGGACTTCGAAACTTGAGTTTTATAGTTTTGTTTATTCTCTCCTATTTGTCGTCGTTGGGGTAGTAGAATTTTCCAGATATCTGGGTGGACAGGTTTAGAGTCATTCCTATTACACATATTCCCTCCCAGTTGACTCGATAAACAAAGCTTCCTCTGTTATCAATCTTGCTCCCTCCACCCTGTAACATTAGATTTGAAAACTGTCATCCTATCCCATCCAGCCTATTGTGTGGTTGCGTGTAATTGCATGAAGTGAGTGGTATAGCTGAACTATTCTCTAGATTTCTTATCTTATTCAGGTCAATTATTCTTCATTATCTACATTTAAATTATCGAATCTGTATGTTTTAGTTCATAAGAATTTGTGAGTCTAAATTTTGAGTGGCTTTTAAGGGGATTTAATACCATGGCTAAATATTTAGATAATTCATAAGTCGGTGAATTTCTAAAATCAACTATAGGCCTAATAGGGTATCCTGTCTTATGAACTTTAACAACACCATACATCCTACTAGGGTTATTAGTTTTGGGCATTAAATTAAAACAATTTAGACTCACCTAGAAACGGCTTCATTCGGCATGGATTACTTAACTTTATTCATAACTGTGTCTATTGATTTATTAATTTCCTCATATGGTCCTGTTTGTATGTGAGTATTCACCTTGTCCAAATAGTCTGATGTGTGAAATACTACTGTTGCATTTCTTCTCTCTGACTTTGTGATAACTATATCCTTGTTATCCTTAAGGCGTTTCAGGGGTTCTATCTTTGGTTTTGTCAGGAATTACTTACTGCCATAGTGCTCAAGTTTTACAGACATATTAATATGTAATTCTATTTTAATTTTCTTATCGGACGTACGTTATGTAAGGAGACAGTATTATTTACTAGGTGACAAGGTTTTGAAAACTGTTCATAATAATATCGCCAGGTGTAAGTAAAGAACACTGAAACTTCATTTTGATAGTTCTCATTCTCCCCGTCCATTTATCGTCGGGGTAGTGGAATTATCCGAATATTCTGTTGGAGAGGCGCTGAATTATCCCATATTTCATGAATTCTCATTTGATTCGACAAATAAAGCCTCCAATATCAATCTCTCCTTCCACCCTGTTATGTCAGTCAGATTTTAAAACTTTCGTCTTATCTTATCCTATCGTGTAGTTGTGTGTAACTATATGTCGTACTATACCTGAGCTATTTTCTAGATATCTTTTCTTATTAGAGTCAAATAATCTAGATTTTTCTAGATTTTAATGTTCCGGTAATTTGACTGACCCCATTTTCAATATTGGTTTTTGTTTTGGGAATTTGCTTGATTGGTTGAAAGATTTCACCATGAGCTGATATCGTTTAGTCCTAGTGGCTTAATGGCCCATGAGCTGGCTCGCCTTGTAACCAGAAGGTCCTGGGTTCAAACCCCTTTGTGTTGGGTGCGTACTGATGAAGAGTCCCAAACTAGGACGAAACAGCTGTCCAGTACTCACAGGTTTTCCAATGGTATTAGATAAGTTAAAGTATTTTGCTGAATGAGCTTCACGGAATCCTTTAGTCGAAGTAAGTTTGTGGCTGACCGAATGCGACTTTTACGCCTGTTTTGTTAAGAGTTCTAAATAAAGTGACTTTAGGGGTTTCTTCTTTGTATGAAAGTACTACTGATGTTTTCAATTCCCTGCTGTTGGCTTTGCCATTTTTCTATTTATTTCCGTGATTCGTATCGTCCTTTTGAGATTATTATTTTTTATTTTATTTTTACAATTTTCTGTATACTTTCTGAGTGATTTGTCCAGGTAATTGTCAAATGTCCGGTGATGATACCATCAAGCTGCTAAGGTTGAATCCGATGGACCTGAGATTCGAACCTGGTACTCAATTATTGAAAGACAATGAAATAACCTGATGAGCCACACATCCATACCTGAAAAAGGTTTCAGTTGATCTTAAAAGCTTAATAAAAAATTCAGTATATCTGTAAAACTTGAGCTCTGTGGTAATATGTGATTCTATATTAATCGCCTTATTAAACGTACATTCTATAGTGAATAAGTATTATGTATTACTGGATAGCAGGGTATCAAAAACAATTTATTAGTATTATTCATAATGACGTCCTCAACTGTAAGCTTCTAAACGTTGCTCTTATTGTTCTCTTCCTTACTTCCTTTTCCATCTTTGAGGTAGGAGAACTGCCAGGATCTTGGTGAATAGACGTTGAATTATTCCCTATTGCATGTCTTCTCGGTTGATTTTTTTTTATTACAGCTTGATTCCACGCCATATTTTGGTACAGGTATGGAATTTTCAGAATGTGATATCGGTAGCCCAAATTCTGCAGACTGACCACTGATATCGGGTGTGCGTCAGTAGGGGATGGAACCTCGGACCATATGCATGGTCGGCGAGAGTTCTAACCACTGTGCCATAGATGCACACAATATTATTACGCCACATTGTGGCACTAAAAATTTAATCAGAGCTAATCAGTGTCATCAAGTTGATTTAATAAACAAAGCTTCTATAATTGGTCTCTCCCTTCCACCCTCATAATGATTGATTTTAAGACTATCATCTTGTCCTATCTTAATGTATGGTTGTGTGTAATTGCATGTAGTGCTATACCTGAGCTATTTTCTAGGATTTCATATCTTATTAAGGTCAACTAATCTAGATTTACAGACATTTATGAACAGCTGCCCTCTTCTATGGTTGGCTTCATACTGAAGATCAAATAGACACCCGGCTGGCCAGAAAGAATTAGCAACAAGAAACTCTGTCCGGCAACAGACCAGTCAAGAGCCGATCGCTCGACAAAAATAGGTGAGAGGAAATGGAGATGGATTGATCGGGCATACGTTGACGGGAGACCGTCGAATGACATCTCAAGTCAGGCATACCCTTGAGTTGAATCCTAATTAGAAGCGATGAAGTGGGTTGTCAGCACGAGTGTGATACAGAGATCGTGTGATGAGGAGGTGGAGATGGGAGATTACGGGCAGTTGTGCAGCTAGCCAGCTGAAGTGAACAGCAGAGGATAGAGAAAAGTGGAGAAGTGTTGTTTAAGCTCTATGTCATACTTGGGACCGAAAGGAATAATAGTGATAACCTAGATTTTCTAAGTTTTTGTGTTCCGGTAGTCTAACTGAACCCATCCTACTACTCTCATTTGTGTGTTTCACCTTACAGTCATTGCACAGTATTTGATAAGCTAAATTATTTAGAAAAGAGAAAGATTGAGCGAAGAAATATTTACTTTTCAATTAGATCCTCATCTCTGGTTCTACTCTAATATATATATCCATAGCATTTTAATTACAATACACAACAGTTTACCAATCAAGTGGCACTGATATGTTTGTTAACAATAATAAGTCAGTGTCAAAATGTATATCTACCAGTTTGACTGCAGCTGTGGAGCCAGCTACATCGGGCGAAAAATTAGGCAGGTTCATCATTGTATTTCCGAACATCATCTGTCATCGTATTTCTGAACATCATCCAACATGGTTAAGTAACGGACAAAAGGGATCTATTCGTAGCTCTATTGTAGCACACCTTGTAGATAGTAAGCATAAGATTGATGTTAATACTGCATTTAAAATCATTTATTGCATTACTACTAGTCTTAATTTTGCTTTACGAGTTCGTCTTCTACATACAGCTGAAGCGATAGGAATCCACCTGAAGAAGCCAAACCTGTGTGTGTTCAGAAGAAATTTGTACAGCTACTTTCCTTACCTTGGCCATCGTCACATGACTGTATAAACAGGACTACTTCATCCCCCTCCTTCTAAAATATTTTTTCTTTTTAAAAAGCTATAAAAACTATAATTGTCCAAATTATTTTATGATTTTTTATGATTACTTCATCTTTAATTACGTGTTATCCTTGTAAAAATTATTTTATTCTTATGACCACTTCAACTTTAGTTACAAATTTTCATTGTCCAAATTGTTTTATTTTCTCTAACAATCTGTTACGTAATCAACCTGTGCACACGCTTATTCTTTAATTGCTTTTCATATCTCCAAAATTATGCATTATGCACTGTGCGTCGGTGGCACAGTGGTAAGGACTCTAGCCAACCATGCACATGGTCTGGGGTTCGATCCTCTCCCGAAGCACACCTGATATCTATGGTCGGCCTGCGAATTTTGGGATACCGATATCCACGCTGAAAATTCCACACTTGTACCAAAAATACAGTGTGGAATCAAGCTGTAATCAAAAATAAAAAATAAAAATAAATGCAATCCACTTGTTGTAACCATTTCCACTTTTAATTATATATATTAATTTTTCTTCGTTAATTATCACCCCATTGACATGTTGACACTGACTAATTATTGTTATCAAACATATCAGTGCCACTTGATTGGTAAACTGTTGTGTATTGTAATTAAAATGCTCTGAGTGTATATTAGAGTAGAGCCATAGATGAGGATCTAATGGAAAAGTAAATATTTCTTCGCTCAATCTTTCTCTTTTCTAAATGTCTAAATAGGGATATTTTGTATATTAAATTATTTTGTTCAGTAGACTTCATAAGATCCGTTGATACAAGTTAGTTTGTAAATGACTGTGTAACAACAGAAGACAAGGGCCGGCAACAGATCGTTTTATTACGGAAATCAAAACGTATTTATATAAATTTCACATACATTATTATAGACTAGTCAAGTAGACAAACGCAGTCTTCTGATTGGTTGTTTTCGAGTTCCTCAGAAAGTGGAGCCATCTATCTGCGAATCATATTTGCCCACGTTTAAATCTGCTGTGATTGGTTGTTGAAACAGCCTTGTTCATATTTTCTCACGGCCAATATTAGTGACCTAGACATTGATGTAGATTAATGTCTACCAATTGGCTAGCAGCCTGCTCTCACCACAAATGAATGTGACATTTATTCCTGCTTTGTTAAGAATTAATTCTACATATAGGGGATTTCAAAGGCTTCTTCTTTGTATAGAAGCACTGCTGATGTTTTAAATTTCCTATTATTGGTGCTGTCATCTTTCTGTGTATGTTTGTCATTTTCGTCATTTTGTAATTTTTATTTATACAATTTTCTGTATACTTTCTGAGTGATTTATCGAGGTAATTTGTAAAGTGTCAAAGCTTCTCTTATATGCCTCACTTCCTGGCTTAGATTTCCTTAAAAAAACTTCAAAATTTTACTACCTATTTGACAATTGGGAAGGACAAGAGAGAGAGCGAGGAAGGGAGTGCTATAAAAGTCAAGTTTCAAAGTTTTGTAGTTACAAATGACGATGTGTGATTATGAACAGCAATAAATATTGTAATGTGGACAGCACTGTGCGGCAGAAAATAAGTCGAATATTACCTATCTTGGTATCAATTTCTCTTCTTACATGTGTTGGTCATCTCATCTCTTGTTAATTTCTGAGAAAATCATTCGGTTTTTGATTTATTACATAGGGAAGAGGTTGAGACATTTTTGGCCTAACTAAACTTCTTCTCGTATACTTTATTGATTTACACATTCTATCCATTTTCCTCTACTGTTCTACCTTATTCTTCTTTGGGTTTTTCAGAAAGGACTATGTTAGGACTGTTACGTAGAACATTGAAGGTTGTTAGCAGGGGGTTATAACTAAGTGATATTGTTGTTAACTGATATTTTAATTGGTTACAGGATTTCATCATGAGCTGACGTTGGTTAGAGAACCATTGGAAAACCAACACTGGAGTACTGGACAGAAGTTTCGTCCTAGTTTGGGACACTTTATCAGTACACAAACGCCGCCATGGTTCGAACCCAGGACTTTCTGGTTACAAGGCGAGCTCATATAACATTAAACCACTGGGACCAGATAAACTGACCCATGAATTCTAACTTCTGCCAATTCACCACATAGCGCGACCCCTAGCCAATGTCTTCACTGGCGAGTATTTGTCCTCACACCCAACCTGCTTCACCCTACTGGTCACGACTTCTCACCAGAACCCCAGCGTAACTACTTACCTGAATAAGGCAAGTCATCAGTGAGCATCTCATTGATATTCAAGTGTTGGTTTGCAGGGATTTGATTGATTGGTTACAGGTACTGCTGAAGAATCCCAAACTGGGCTGACGAAACAACTGTCCAGTACTCCCAGCCGGTTTTTCCAATACTTCTCTAACCAATGTCAGCTGATGATGAAATCCTGTACCCTAATCAAATCCTTGCAAACCAACAACTGGTATTTTTAATTCTTACAAGCAATTCGCTGAAGTTATCTTCCGTCGGACACTGAACATACTCTTTATTATTCACAACTCTGTTCATTGTATGTCTTCGAGTGAAACTAGATAACATTTCATAAGAATTGATCGTCAAATGGATAGCAAATAATAAAAATTCAATTATATCATATTTACTTAGTCCGGGGTTTTGTGTGAAGAGAGACAAATGTCAGAGAAGAGCTTATAAAGCCTACTACAGAATCTTTATATAAACAGGAAATTATAGGCAGTATTTTTGTTACACGCACAAATATTATGTAATGTGTCTAGTCCTTGGCGTTGGGGCAGATTGTAACTCTCTTGTTGATCTATCATTGTTTTTATTGTATCCAAAATAATACTAAAACGAAATACTGCAAAGTCATTAGTTACCTAACGGATAATACGACTCAGTGATTTACTTCGTCTATGGTTAACAGACTGGATTCAGAAGACACAAGTCATGTATTGAACAAAATGGCAACACTATGGAACATCATTGAACAAAGCTTGTAATGGCAGTCAGTCAGCTATCTGTCTATCTATCTCAACTTCATTGACCTTGAGAAGGCCTTCAACAGCGTTGATTCAGAGGTGAATCGGAAACCACTTTGCTACTACGAGGTGCCGCCAACAATTATACATCTCATCCAACAATGGTACGACAATGCTGCATGGCAAGTAATCCACAACGGGATACTCACAAAGCTTTTCGAAGTGAAGCAAGAGTAAGACAAGGCTGGCTGTCTGCTGTCTCTTCAAGGATTCTCCTGATTGCAGTAGACTGGATAATGTGATAGACAGTGGCAAGAAACGAGGAGACAGGGGTAAAATGGACCCAAACACAAAAAACTTGAAGGATCTGGACTTCGCTGATGATATATTTCTGATTTTGCCACAAACTGGAAGATATGCAAGTGAAAAGCAGCAAGTTGGTAGAAGAAGCATTCAGCGAAGACACGGCTTGATATGGACATACAGAAAACAGAGGTGATCAAGATTTCTGGCCAACAACAACAACAACAGACAGCAATCGGCATAAATGGGAGGAATCTGAAAGAAGCAACCTCCTTCACCTAACTACCTACCTGGGAAGTATAGTTTCAACTACAGGTGGACGGAACTGATGAGGATATCAAAGCGAGGATAAGAAAAGCAAGTCAATCTTTCATTACTTTAAGTCTGTGTGGAGATCAACAGGACTCAGCATAAAAAATATGACCCGGATTTTCAACTCCAATGTGAAGTCAGTTCTACCTACTATACAGATCAGAGACTTGGAGCGTCATGAAAAGCACCTCAAACAAATTACAGACCTTCATCAACAGCTGTCTTCGCTCAATACTCAAGAACAGATGACCAGAAGGGATCAGCAATAGGGATTTCTGGGAGCGAACCAACCAACCAGGAACCGATTGTGCAACAAATAAGCAGGAAGGAATGGAGGTGAACTGGATTGGCCATACTCTGAGGAAACCATCAAGTGACATCATTAGACATGCCATCGCTCGAGTGGAACCCGAATGGGAAGCGGCGAGTTGGCCATTAGTGAGAGGGTGGGCTGACTTGAAGGAGGTCATTTGAAGAGGAAATGAAAGCATGTGGGTAGACGTCTGGAGCCAGGTGAAAACTCTAGCAGAGAACCTACCGCAATGGAGACGCGCGGCTGAAGCCTTATGTCCCACTAGGAATTAAAGGAAATAATAACAATAATGATGTCAACTGACATATACACCGACCGCAAGATGCCAATACGACTGCGAAACTTCCTACGTAGAATTCGGTGAGGTATGTGACGCAAACACCCTTAAAAATGATTCCATATTAGTTTGTCAACTTAAGTATTTTACCTATTCTTCTTTACTGTTCACCCTTGCTTATTCCCTCCTCGATTGCTTAAAAACAACTATGTCATACTTCGTAGAACTCTGAAGACTGTCAGTAGGACGAGTGGTATCCCGTTGGGCC
Source organism: Trichobilharzia regenti (assembly GCA_944472135.2). NCBI lineage: Eukaryota > Metazoa > Platyhelminthes > Trematoda > Strigeidida > Schistosomatidae > Trichobilharzia > Trichobilharzia regenti. The sequence continues at coordinate 6,274,130 of OX235265.1, forward strand.
ATATCGTTGACATTGTCACTGAAAGGTACTTGATGTCATACAACAAATTTGCTAAAGGAATTTTGTCAGACTCTGAGCATCCACTCTACCCGCAGCTCCAACCTTGTGTCTCCTCAGGAAAAACAAGGAGTATTTTTAGAAGAATTTACGCACGTACGTCTAAGTATAAAAATTCCACTATACCAAATTCAGCACGTACTTTATGTGATGAAAATAGTGTCAGGCATGAACTAACTAACTAACCTTCTTCGCACTACTAAATAAACCATTTCTACCACCCTTCCAGTACCAAACTTGATTGTTCTTGTATTTCTTATATTTATAATCCTATCAATTTTTTGTTTTGATTTATTTACTTTACATAATTGTGAACATCAACAGAACATTAGATTCAATATTCTATAGTAACATGCAAACTGAATCGATAATACTGTTTGAAACCAAATCACTGTTATTATTATTACTATTATTATTATTATCATTACTATCACCATTATCATTATTCATTTTATTTTTACATTGGAAAGCTAAACACTAGTGTTTACAGAAAACCCACACATTCAAACAGATATTTGGATTTCCGATCATCCCATCCGATGTCAGTAAAAATAGGATTAGTGAAATGTTCAAATGACAGAGCACAAAAACTAAGTAGTACCAAGGAAAATCTAAGACAGGAAGTGATACACATAAAAGAAGCCTTGAAACTTAATAATTACCCGGATAAATTAGTCAGGAAATATGTAAGTAAATGTAAAAATAAAATAAATAATGATAATGGGGATAGTAATGATAAAAACAATAATAATAATGATAATAATAATATTAATGACGACACCAACAATAAGGAATCTAAATCATCAACAGTAATTCCATACAAGGAAGGAACCTCGGGCACCACCGTACGCAGAATACTTAACAAGGCAGGAATAAAAGTGGCTGGCATTCAAACCCACAAACTCAGTTAGAAAGAAGCTTTGTCGGTTAAAGGATCCTGTAGAGCCATTAAAACAAAACAATTTAGTTTATCTAATATCCTGCTGGAATGATTGTCAGGTCAAATACATAGGTCAAACTAGTAGAACAGGGGCAGTCAGACTAGCCGAACATAAAAACCTAGCAAAATCTAGATTAGTTGAACTAATAAGATAAGAAATCTAGAGAGTAGTTCAGCCATAGCACTCACTACACGCAATTACACACAACCATACAATAGGATGGATGGGATAGGGTGACAGTTTTAAATCTAATGTCACAGGGTATAGGGAGAGATTGATGACAGCAGAAGCTTTGTTTATCGAATCAACGGCAAATACATGTAATAGAAACGATTCAACACCTGTCCACCCAGATATATGGAAAATTCTACTACCCTAACTACGAGAAATAGGAGACGACAAAGAAAAACTATAAAACTGAAGTTTCGAAGTTGTGTGATTATAATTGATGAAAAGATTATGGAGGATTTAATCAGGAGCTGACATCAGTTAGAGAACCACTGGAAAACCAACTGGGAGTACTGTACAGCTGTTTCCTCCTGGTTTGGGACTCTTCGGCAGTACGCACCCACCACGACAGTTTGAACCCAGGACCTTCTGGGTACAAGGCTAGCGAGCTCGTAGACCATTGAGCTACTGGGACCCGATCCAATGGTTCTTGAATTCTAACTTCTGGCAATTCACGACATAGCGCGACCACTTCACAATGTCTTCTTCGATGAGAGTGTTACTTCCTTATCTTCGACCTGTTGTACCCTACTGGTCACGGCTCCCCAATAGAACCCCAGGTTAACTGCCTGAATAGGGCCAGTCGCTAGTGAGCATCAGATTAATTTTCAAGTATTGGTTTTTTTTCGTAAGGATTTTGTTTGATTGCATGGCAGAAGTTAGAATTCAAGAACCATTGGATCGGGTCCCAGTGGCTCAATGGTCTACGAGCTCGCTAGCCTTGTAAAAAGAGGGTCCTGGGTTCGAACTGTCGTGGTGGGTGCGTACTGCTGAGGAGTCCCAAACTAGGACGAAACGGCTGTCCAGTACTCCCAGGTTTTCCAGTGGTTCTCTAACTGATGTCAGCTCATGATTAAATCCTCCATGCATTCAAACAAAATCCCTACAAAAAAAACACCAATACTTGAAAGGATTATGAACAATAAATTGTGTTCGAAACGTCATCCAGTATACAATACTGTTTCACTAATATGGAATTACTTACTACCACAGTGCCCAAGTTTCACGCATATATTAACGCTTAAAATTGTTCTTTTGTACAGTATATGTTTGACAACATACACGGTCGATTATTTTGTGCTCTGACTAATAATCCTAGATGTGATTTTTTTCTCGTAAAATTATAGCACTACTTTGGAAATACAATTGGCATTCCACGATTTGTCATACATATGAAAGCATACGGAAATAAACTGAGCTTTTAACTTGGAACTGTGTATGAAGGTTCAGAAGTTCAGGACATTACTCTTCATAAGAGCACATATAACGGTAGAAAACATGAGATTTGGGAAAGTATAATAAATGGAAATGAACTCCATAAAGAATAATAAGGATTACACGTGTTAAGGAAGTCCCAACGAGTGAATACATCTTCGACATTGAGAATGATTTTGAGCTTTTTCACTAACACAACGATCTGCTTGTACTAGTTCCCATCGTCTCTATGATTCCAGCTACACAGTTTATACCTCCTTATGTGGCTCAAAACAACGGTCAAAGACTTTATGGTTTGGTTTTAACACCCTTAAAATATGTCATCACCACTTTTATCGATGTAGCATCATACCTTTGATTGATTTTTCTTCCTTACGTAACAACATTACTCCAAACCCCATTCTTACTGACCATATAATAACACCCAACACTAGTGGTAGGCACTTATAGTTAAAGACGGCTAGACTCATCACACCCACTTTCAGTAGCTATGTCCTACAATCCTACAGAAGAACGCAGTTAACTGCTTCGCGGTACATACATCCTCTCATGTATGCCAACAATGACAAGCCATGTATCTGTGTTGAAATTTCGTCAACAGTCAATGGAGTAGGACTGATACAATTTAAGATAGACGGTTGCGTCCACATATTGAACCATTCCTGCTGAACCATCTTAAGTTTACCGGTGTTGAATTGCATATCAAACATGAGTCGGTGGTACAGCGGTTAGAACGCTCGTTCACCATGCACAAGGTCCGGGGTTCGATCTCCGGCCATCAACGCACTTCTTTACCTCATTAAGGCAGAAATGAAGCTGGTAAAACGGGAAGGTTGGATATGAGGCTGGCTAGCAACCCCATCCTGTAAAAATAAACACCACTGCTACAGAAACTTCAAGCCTCTAGCTGGCTCTCAACTGATCTCCTGTATGACTCTATTGGATTCAGAGTAACGAATTTGAAACTTTATCCGTTTGGGGATTGGGGGTGGGTTGAATAAATATGCCAAATTGTACCGGCATGATTTCATAAAAATTTACTAGTATACGTTTGACTTTTGAACTTACCGCCTCCTTGTTCAAATATTCCTATCCAACATGATTTTTCAATAAAAACGCGGCAAATTTAACAAAATTCAAGGGAATAATGCAACAGATAACATGTACATCAGAAAAAAAATATTTTTCATTCAAAATTTCATTGTAAAAAAAGCAAACAAAATAATAAAACTTGTAATTAAATCACCATAGCAACAGACTATGACGCTACAATTAGTGGGGATATGCAATAAAGCAATTGTTGACCTTCAGTTTCCACAGTTTCATTACTTTTCATTCTGAATAACTGTTGTTGCTTAGAATAGAATGGTTAGTATTACTATTATTATTACTGGTAGTATTATACAACTCCCTCAGAAAATCCAACTACAAAGAGCCTTCATTGAAGGGACAATTTATTAACTTTCAAACCTGTGTACCTCAAAGCAGAAAGCGAAACCTGAAATATACTATATTTCCTCAAGTATCCGGAAGACTTGCACTGAAGAGTCAGTCGCCGATGGAATTACAAACTCTTCCAGGGACTTTGATTGAAAATGGATTCCCCATCTAGATTCAGAGACGAGAATCTAAAACCAAGGAAAACACCTGAAAAGGTCAAAGTCGCCTACCGGTAAAAGATGCTGACATTTAACCTCAAATTTAAAAGTGATACCGAAGCAGAACTTCTCCATAGACGACTTTTGAAGTCTCTCAGTAAAACATACTTCGCCATCACCCTACCAATAAAATTCTCCTGCAAGAAACTACTTACCCAGCATGTGAAAGACAAGTTGTCACATTTGACCACTTCAACATGCATATACAAGTTCATTTGCTCTTGTGGAGCTGAGTACATTGGCCGTAAAATGAGTCCTCTTTTAAAACGCGCTCGGAAATACTATCCAGCATGGTTAGCAAAGGGAGAAAGCAAAGGGGTACACAGTTCGATAACAGAGAATCTGGTAAATTCTGGACAGTTAGCTCCGTTTGAAAAGTCCTTCAAAGCCATATACAAGATCCGATGAAACCTACCAAAGAGAGTGAAATCAAGACTTCTAAGAATACTTTTTTTTTTGGTACAAGTATGGAATTTTCAGCATGGATATCGGTAGCCCAAATTTTGCAGGCAGACCATAGATATCAAGTGTGCGTCGGCGTGGGCTCGAACCCCGGATCATGTGCATGGTCGGCGAGAGTCCTAACCACTGTGCCTGAAGCACTGTCAATCCAAAAACGCATGACTACGCTATAGGTTCAAAAGAAATACGTTCAACCACTGTCCTTACCGTAGCCATCACTAAAAGTCGGTCTCACCAATAATGATTATCCCATTACCTTTCTTGTCTAACCTTCCTTTTTATTTCCGTAATATTTACCTCTTTAAATCCCTATCTGCATCATTAGATGTGATTACTGATGTCAGCTCATGGTGGAATCCTCCATACAATCAAACAAAATCCCCACAAAACCAATACTTGAAAATTAATCTGATGCTCACTAGCGACTGGCCCTATTCAGGCAGTTAACCTGGGGTTCTAGTGGGGAGCCGTGACCAGTAGGGTACAACAGGTCGAAGATAAAGAAGTAACACTCTCATCGAAGACGACATTGCGAAGTGGTCGCACTATGTCGTGAATTGGCAGAAGTTAGAATTCAAGAACCATTGGATCGGGTCCCAGTGGCTCAATGGTCTACGATCTCGCTAGCCTTGTACCCAGAAGGTCCTGGGTTCGAACTGTCGTGGTGGGTGCGTACTGCCGAAGAGTTCCAAACTAGGAGGAAACAGCTGTACAGTACTCCCAGTTGGTTTTCCAGTGGTTCTCTAACTGATGTCAGCTCATGGTGGAATCCTCCATAGAATCAAACAAAATCCCCACAAAACCAATACTTGACAATTGCTATTTTTATCTTTATATGTCCTAACCTCCTACCCATTTCGTCAATACTACATCCTTTAACCCGGTAATCATCCAAACTAGCGAGTTTTCCAGCAATTATAATCTTACTTTGTCTTCTCTACCCGATCTTCGTGATTATTACACATTGGAATCTTTAGTCTGACCTGTGACCCGAAATAATTCTGCAACTTTCTCACACATGTAGGCTCTGTAATACACGAATGTACAGTCATCTGGCTGATGACTTCGTTGGAAAGAAAACATTTTTCTCTCTCTGAAACCGTCTTTTTAATAGTATTGAATTGTGTTCGAAACTTTGTCATCCAATGAACTAATTATCAACTCAAAGAGTAAGCGGAGAGTCTATTAGACAGCTCTCACCACAACACGACTTCGAAACTTGAGTTTTATAGTTTTCTTTGTTCTCTCCTATGTGTCGTCGTTGGTGTAGTAGAATTTTTCAGAAATTTGCCTACTTATAATATTAAGTATTTAGCCATAGTGTAAAATCCTCTAAAAAGCCAGTCAAAATCTAGACTAACTAATTTTTATGAACTAAAACATACAGATTAGATAATTTAAAATTAGATAATGAAGAAATAAAAAGGTTAGTTTTGACATTGTCAGTTTATATATCCACGTATAACAATAAATATGGCTATAGAGGCAGGCAGTCAGAAACGAACTCATTTCTGACCAAAAAACTCGAACTTAGGCCGAAAGTGCCACTTCAGGACATAATGCTGGGAGTGGAGCTATGCCTGACTTCCACAGTATTTAAATTCCTCCAGGGGAAAAAAAATATTCAAACAAACTGAGGTAATTGCCATGGGTCACCGATATCCCTGATTGTGTCAGATATATTCATGGATAGGTGGCGATTGAAACGTTCAGCCCCACCCCAAAAGTATAGTGGAGGTATGTAGATGACACATTCACTGTACTTAGAACACAAGACATAGATAGGTTTTGCAAACACATCAACTTGAAGGTAGAGGCAATTCAATTCACTTATAAATTGGAAAGTCAGAAAGGGGAACTTCAAATGTTATGGTAAAAAGGAAAGAAAATGGGAAGTTAAACACTAGTGTTTACAGAAAACCCACACATTCAAACAGATATTTGGACTTCCGATCATCCCATCCTATGTCAGTAAAAATAGGATTAGTGAAATGTTTAGGTGACAGAGCACAAAAACTAAGTAGTAACAAGGAAAATCTAAGACAGGAAGTGAGCCATATAAGAGAAGCTTTGACACTTACTTATTGATAACCCTGTGTGATACATCTAATAGACAAACTAATATGGAATTACTTACTAATACAGTGCCCAAGTTTGACACGTATATTAATATGATCTTGTTCCTACGTAATAAGGTATGGTCGTTCTTCAGTAGCCCTAGAATAACTAAGATGGAACAATAGAGAATAATAGGCAGAATGCGAGAGTTAACAAATCGTAGGAGTAAGGGTTGGGTTATTCCAGAATGTCTTAACTTTTTGATGTCGAAGGTGAGACGGAATATTTCCTTAGAAATCATCAAGATATGAGACAACCAGGAAAGATCAGCAGATTGAATGTCGCCTAGATATTTAATTTCCGACTTGGTTTCTATTTCAGTGCCATCTATGTTGCACACCTCGTGAGTGCGAACCAGTTTGTTTAGGTCAGATTTGTGCCTAAAGCTGAAATTGACTGTTTGGCATGTAGAGGGATTTAATGTTAAACCATTTTCCTTGGACCATTGGCTGATTTCTGATAAAAGCCATTTAGTTTAGAGCAGTCACTTTGACATTTGACAGGCAAAGAGATACAGTTAGGTCATCAGCATATTTGTCAAAATTAATGTCATTTGAAGATGGTAGGTCATGTAGAAAGAAAGAAAAGAGAAGTGGGGAGAGTACATCACCTTGGGAGACACCAGCTTCAGTGAGCACAGCAGAGGAGGATTCGCCTTTGTATACGGTGTACTGCATTCTGTTTGAAAAGTAGGAATGCAACCAGTTAGTGACCCAGGACTCGGTTTGTGTCATGGAGAGCTATATTTAGCAAGAGACATCTAGGTACAGAGTCGAAAGCAAAAGTGAAGTTGAGAAACGTGAAGCGAACTGAAAGATTTTTATCTGCTGTAAACAAAGGACTAGACACATGACACTAGTTAGTGTTCAGTCATAATGTACCATGTAATAATACTAAAGATCAATGGCGAACATCTAGGGTCAGAGACTTCTAACCTCTTCATACCTTTTCACTGTTAACAGACCTGAATTTTTTTTAAATATTTTTATTTTCTTCTACATGTCTTGATTCTAGGCAGTTTATACAATTCTTGACGTCCTTTACAAGTTAACCGGTGACCAAATGTCAACTGGATCAAATAATTTCTCAGTTAATCTTGGCTTACGTATACAATTTACACGTGGAACAAAAAGTGGTTATTTAATGGGTATTGGATTAGAAGATGATGCATTGCAATCAGATCGTCAACAGCTACTCTTAGCCCATATCACATTTATGGGTTTAACTTCACCTGGACCAAACAACCTGTGGAATGATGCTGCCAGTCAAATCACAATGACAATGTTAACTAAAATACCAACATGCATGCCTCAATGGAAAACAGAATGGCATAATAAAGAGGTGAGAGAGAGAGATAATGTTGATGAGGGTTACAGTCATGCGGTCAAGGTGTAGTTTGATTTGAGTATTGTGTGTATTGTGTATTCTCTCGGCTAAATTGTGTTTTAATATCGTAACAGCAGAAGACATGACACGGAAGCCAAGGTATATATTTTCAAGGGATCAAACAGCTATTTATATCTAACTGACAGACAGACTGACTGACTGACTGACCGATTTTAGCATAGAACTTTCCACAGAATTGCAGCAGTTCGAGTTGCCCCACACTCCATGTAGCACACAAGACCAGAGAAGAAAGTAAAAAGAAATGCAAAACAGAGGCAGTAAACAGAGATATAAGGCAAATGAAATAGTAATAATGAAGAACAATATAGTTTATTAGGGTATTATAAGTCACACGGTGTGGATGCATCCCCACCAGCCAGCCACTGAGAGCGATTACTTTGAGTCATATCACCAATTGTCTCCAGCTCTCATTGGCTTCTAGCAAGCCGAGGACCCCAATCAGGAAGTCCATATATTCCTACCTTGTGGATTTCATTGACCGGTGCCATGTTTGACTACCACTAGCTACGTCTTCTCCAACCTGATCCTATGTCAGTCAGCTAGCACTGCCCGTCGAAGAAGGCGATATCTAGTAGTGCATGCATGGCAAATGTCCTAACCATCTCAGTCGATGTGAGTTCACAGCCTTGCCAATTGATTTCCCTTCCATACCTAGCACTCGACCGATGCCTTACCTCAATATTGCTCACCCTAGTGTACCATTTCAATGGAAGATAGAACGCAAGCACCTATGATCAAAAACAGCTAGCCAGGCTTTTTATGTCTTCCACTCTCAATGGCCAGGTCTCAGACATATAGAAGGACGGGGCGGACTGCTGAGTAGTAAACACGCCCTTTGGTCGATAACCGAATATCACATCTATGCCAGAGACGGCGTAAGTTGGCCGACATATATGACACTAACCTTCTGTATCCGTGCCGAGATTTCGTCAGAAATCAATTCGTTGGCGTTGGGATGATGAAACTTGCCAAATAGGTGAAGTGGTGAACGCGCTCCACCAAACATTCCACTCCCTATTTCTAAGCTAGAAGTCAATGTAGTCCAGTCCTGTAGCATCATCTGACATTCAGCAGGAGCGAATCGCATGCTGAACATTCAAAGATTGTAGCTCAGAGTGTTCAGATGACAGTGAACACCTATCTATATCTGTCTGTCTGAATTCAACATAGAACTTGGCACTGAAGTGCAGCAGTTAGAGTTGCCACGTTTCAAATAGCACACATAGGTAGACAAGAAGATGAATGAAGAGAATCAATAGAGTTTGACAAGAATAAGAGTGAAACGGAATGGGTAATGGCAGAAAGAAATATGAAAGATTACAGAGACTGAATACATCTGCGCTGGCCATTGACAACGATCACTTTGAGCCATATCACCTATTGTCTCCAGCCATTGATTCCTAGAGTCCCGAGGGCCCTAACCCGGAAGTCTGCATCTCCTACCCTACCTGATTCAGTTTAACTGTCAATGATTTCATGGATTGATGAGGCCATGTTTTTGTTTGGCCACCAGTTACTCTTTCCTAACCTGCACCTATATCAGCTAGTAATGCCCACACGTCGGGGAGGGGGAGGCGATGGTTAGTCATGCGCAGCACGTGACCTAGCCACCTTAGTATATGTAAATTTATAGCCTCGTCGATTGATTTTCCCTGTTTGTCCAGCACTCTACGCCTAACGTCAACATTACTTACCTTATTATACCACCTAACGTGAGAAAGAGATCGTAGACATCTATGATCAAAAGCAGTCAACCTTTCCATGTCTTCAACTCGTATTGGCCATGTTTCAGAGCCATAGAGAAGGACGGAGCGAACTGCTGAGCAGTAGTACATACGTCCCTTGGTTGATAGCCCGATGTCACGCCTACGCCAGAGATGGTGTAAGTTAGAGAAAGCAGCTGGATCTTTTTGGATCCGTGGTGAGATTTCGTCACTAATCAGTCCGTTGGTGCTGATACAACTTCCCAAAAAGGTGAAGTGGTCAACATGCAGTTTACATTCTTTAAAGAATCTCTTAGCATGTGATTTTGGTTTAGATTAAACGACATGAAAGAGGATGTTCAACTACATATACAGTATTCTGTTGTTAATCTAGTATTGAACTTTGGGAGTAGTATTCAGACGTCAACACCAACAAATACAGTAATTCTGACTGTGACAATAATATTCTGTCGGAACCCACTGTCTGTATCACACCACCACAATATGACTGGCCGACTGACTGGACGAATGAGTTTCAACGCAGAATTTTACACAGGCGTGTAGTAATTCAAGTTGCTATAGACAGAGACAAAAAATTAAAAATGAGACTCATAAGAACTATTATAATGAGCAGAAATGTACAAAAGAAAGAATAATTACTTGGAAACACATGAGGACTTAATATGTCACCAAAAAAATTTAAAAAAAAAACATTCAGTGAAGAAAGTTTTCTTTATTGACGAAATCATCTTCAGAAGCTGTACAATCTTATTTATATTTACCGAAAAAGTATAGTAGTCAGTTATTGATTTATAGAGGGTGACATAACTGATATAATTACTCAGGAGTGGCTTTAGAAGTAAAAACAAATAAAATTTGTAAGCTACATAGTACTCAACAGCACAAAGGAAGAAAGCGTTGTTGACTGAGAAGAAAGATAATTGAGTGTCTATGTAACAAGTGTGAATAGGGTGTGAGAATGAACACATGAGAGCGATAATAGTGAATTAATTATTTAAGTAATCATTCAAATTAATCATTAAAAAAAAATGTTTTACAGGGATCAACTGGTGAACAGGTTAACACCAAGGTAGACCAACAGACTGGACAAACTTTTTCTGTATACAGAGTTCAGGGTTGTATTGACGAATCGCCAGTGCCTCCTCCATACACAAAATCCGAAACATGACGCCCTTTGTACCATTTGGCTTCACTTTGTAGATGATCTTGAAAGATGACTGTGGTGGAGCTACGTGGCTTGAGTCCACCAAGTGTTCGAGAACTGGACTAGTAGTTGTTTTGCATTGTCCTTTTGCTAACCATGCCGGATAATGTTCAGAGATACGTTGGGAAAGTGTGCGCTTTATGTGGGTGGCCAAATATAACTAGCTCCACACGAGCAGGTGAATTTATAAACACACATTGAAATAGCGCGTCCAAAGCGGCAGTTTATCCTTCACACATCCATTGATTATTTGTCGGCTGTAGAAATTGATCCGTCGCTCAGCCATGAAGGCTTTCCTCTGCATAGAGGAAGGCTTTCCTCAGTGATCTGTATAAACGATTCTTCAGGATCTCAGCTGAGGTATCACCTTTAGAATCAATGCTCATAAATAGCATTTTATTCAGCAGCACCGTCTGGGTTCTTTCAAACTTTTGCTTTAACTTCATGTTTTTCTCAATAAATATTGGAGGATATCCATTCTCTATGAGGACTTGTCTGAGTCGCTCCAGCTCCCCGTCGATTGTATCACTGGAATGTATCTTTCTTATTCTTGAGGATAAGGAATGGATCAGATTTCTCTTTCTTGTCAAAGGGAACCCAGCTATGGGAATTTGTGTACTGACCATTCCGTGCTGGTTTCCTGCAGATCGATCTTTGAAGAGAACCATAAAATCTCATTTTTATAAAAACATCACAAAAAAAATGGAATTCCGAGTTCATCTCTGATTCCGACGTGAACTGTTGAACTCTTTAGTTATCAATTCGATGTCGGTATTCTCGTCTTATATGATGAAAGTATCATCCATATATCTTTAATACTGTCTGTCTGGATTCAACCATTTGGGCAGGAATCCCTTACCCCATGAATTCTGATTTTTTAAATTGGTGGTATGTAGTGCGACTGCCGGTCAACGTCATAGGCAAGTATTTGTCCTCACAGTTGACCTAGTGGAACACACTAGTGACGACTTCTTACTAGAACTCTAGGCAACTTTTCCCCCATTTGTGCTGGTCAATAGAAAGCTTCAGATTAAGTTTTGTGAGTTAGTTTGTAGGGATGTGATTTGTTTGGAACTCAAACTAGAAAGAAACAGGCGTCCAGGAACTCCTTGCTCACTTCCAGTAGTTCTCCCTCTAGCTGATATCAATCCGTGATTAAACTTCAGAGGGAAATAAAAGTTGGTTTGCAGAGATTTAATTTGATTGGTTACAAGATTTCATTATGAGTTGAGATCTGTTAGAGAACCATTGGAAAATCATCAAGGAGTACTGGATAGCTGCTTCTGTTGTCCTAGTTTGCGACTCTTCATCAGTACACACCGTCACAGAGGGTTCAAAACCGAGGACCTGCCGGTTTCAAGAAAGTAAGCCACCGGGAAACGACTCCTCATTGGCTGGGGTATGAATTCCAACTTCCTCCGATTCGTGACGATGATAGCGCAACTGGCACTCATGAGTGTCATTGCTGGCAAGTATTTGTCCTAGCACCTGACCTCTGTATCCTATTCAAGTAATTAGTTACCTAGGTCGTGACCAGTGGGGTACAAAACGGTCAGAAGTGAGGACAAATACTCGACAGCGATGACATTCGGCTAGTCGTACCAGTCGCTCTATAACCTGAAAAATAAAAGATGTTTGACTAAAAATCGACTATTCACAAAGCAAGTATACTTTTGATTTTGTGAATTTCCCTTCTGGCAAATTTGAATATAATTATTAGTATTATTATTACTTTTGGAAAACATCATTTTTCACATAAACTTTCATAACTTCCGTTTCTAATGAAATTTGATTGCTGAACAAAAATGTCTGAATTTTTGTTGGCGTCAGTGATTTATTGTCGTGCCAACTCTGCAAGTCTCTGTCTCCGCGTCTCTCTCTCTCTCTCCTACACACACACACACACAAACACGAATACAGTAAGTATTTATGCTAATAAATCAGAGAGAAAATTAAAACTGTACACTGGCGAAAACTCGTTGGCAATATTTATTACTGTGATTTATGTGACCTTAGTGAAAAGAAGCGTAGACGATTCTCACTGGACACAAGTAACTAGTATGATGTGTCTAGTCTTCGCTGTTCGGTGCAGACTGAATTCTATTAGTCAGGGCTTGTTCGTTATCCTGTTGGTTACCCCCAACCATCTAAGATCAACAATTCAAAGTGCACCGTGATGGCCAGACACCTAGTAGCATGGTGGTCACATTGAAAACCTAACTGCTGATAGTATTCACACTGTACCATAGAAAGGACTAGACAGGTGACACTAGTTACTAGTGTCCAAAGTATCCAATATAGTCCATCCTACTGGAGGTCAATCGCGAACCAGCCCAAATCGCTCAGTTGGGACATCTCTGACTACAGACGGTACTGGGTGACACTGCTTCGAATCTCAGACGGTTGGACACGAGTTCCTTCAAGGCTGTAGGTATGCCTTACTGACTGGTGAATGCTGACTAGCATGAAACCTAAGTCCAAGGATTCCTGTGGCTGGCTGCCTCCAACCAGCCTCCAACATCAACTAAGTGTAGACTGTTTGGAATGTTAAGATCAAACACACACAATTGGTTGATGGTACTTAGTTACCCAGCGTAAAATTATTCATTTCTTGTTATCGTCCAGTTTCTGAAAGTTCTCACTAATCTTTAGTAAGGTGCCTTTGCCGGCAAATCCAATGAATATGCATCTAAGACACACTTGACGAGGAAGAAAGAAAGTCGACACAAACTTCTTTTAATAATAATAATCCAGACTAGTTCATTAGGAGATATAAAGTAGTCAGTCAGTGGAACACAAAGAACCACTTTCCAACTTCCCACTAAGAAAGACGTATATATCAAGCTTCCCTAAGCATGGGTGATCATAGCAGCTTGATAACTCGACAACAGATGAACACTGTAGTTGAAAAGACTTTTACTGCAGCTAAGATCATAATATTTAAGCATTTGAAGCAGATATATCCATCTAAGCTCTAAGAACCTGAGAAAAAAGGATGTCACATCCCACTGTATTTTCTAATTTGAATGTACGTGTGGCCACGTGTACGTAGGGAGGACTAATCGATCTCTGCAAAGTAAAGGCTGGCTTCAGAGTATATTCTTAAATGACTTAAGAAGCAAATAGAATCTCCAGAACGCACTATTGGTGAGAATAGGCGACCTAGCTTAACATAACATATATAACATAACATAAGCTCCTCTGCTGAGAACAATAATTTAGAGACGTCTTTTAAACCTATCTATAAAACGTGTTTAGGGCGTATCCTAAAGTTTGTGGAAGCCGTATCGAGAAATTAGGAAGTATAAACCACCTTTATGCGTTCATCAAAGCAACAATTCCTCATCACACTAAACCTTCCTTGGTAAACTTTGTTACTTTGATACCAGTCAGAGTAGATGTTCTATTGCCTCTGTTATTTGGTTTAGTGATTATCATTGTTATGTTGACCTTCAGTATGTCCTCTAAACTTAACCTGAGCTTTGGCCTAAGAGTAACGTGAAGGCGGCCATGTGAGGAGGAGGTGAGAGCCTATGAACACTATCGGAGCCAGCTTAGTTGGACCGCAGAGAAAAGGACAGAGTGAAGATGTTCTGATGAAAACCAGCCAAGGAATTTTTTTCGGACACCAGTTTCTCCTTAGTTTGGGACTAGTTTGAGTTCCATACAAAGTAATATCTGTAGAAAATCACTCTTGAAAATTAATCTGGAGTTTTAGAGGGAGGACATGATCAGTGGAGTGTGTCTGGTTGGGAGTGATGAAAAATACTTGTCGGAGATGATACTGCCTGGTGTTTGTCACGTTAAAATATATATCACAAATTGGTAGGAGGTATAATTCATTACCTGGTCATCGAGTCACGTTCCAATGGCTGAATAGTCCACAAGATTGCTTGCCTTGTGAGCAGACGGTCTTGGATTTGAACCCTGGTGGTGGGTGTATACTGTCTAAGAGCCTCAAAATAGGTCGAAACAGATGTCCAGTAGACCCTGAATGGCTTTCGATGTTTCTCGAACTGATATCTCCCCAATTGGGAATTAAAATCCCGTAATAAACTGGGGGACGAATAAAGCTCAGAAAAAGTAGCATCATAACCACTGAAAAGATTGACATTGATTGTGCAATTGGTGTTACAAATGTGGAAATAACAAAATAGATAGACAGGATGTTTGGATAACAAAATCTAGTGGGATCATAACTAATGTAACGAATAATTGTTTATGCAATCAGGGATTAAATATGTAGAAATAGTAAAATGACAAAATAGACAGGAAGTTCGAATGTGAAAAAAATCCTTCAAAATAACATACAAGATTCAATCAAATCTATCAAAGGGAGTAATATTAAGACATCTCGGCATAGCTGGGGCACTAGTTATCAAAAAACTCAAACCCACGCTATGTATCTAAAAGAAATACATTCAGTCCTTGTCCCTACCATGGCCATCATAAACAGGTGAATCTTTTAATACAACTAGCCCATTGCCTTTCTTATTCAAACTTCCTGTTTATTCATGTTATTTTCAAGTTTTTCTTAATCCCTATTTACACTGCTTCCTGTCTGTTTTGTCATTTTATTATTTCTACATATTTAATCCCTGATTGCATAAACAATTATTCGTCACATTAGTTATGATCCCACTAGATTTTGTTATCCAATTATCCTGTCTATCTATTTTGTTATTTCTACATTTCTAACCCCTATCATTGCACAATCAATGTCAATCTTCTCAGTGATTATGATGCTACTTTGTTTGAGTTCTATCCTTACCCCTGTTTATTATGGCATTTCTATTTCCTAATTGTAATTCTAATAATCTGATATCTTTCCATGATAATTCGTTACTTCGTCTCATCAACTGTGTACAACCTGATATAATCTTCAGTAAAATACGTCAGTGTAAAATTTTTAACATACCTTTTATTTATCAACAGGCTTATTATAAGAGTTAGATATTATAGAGAAGATTTGTAGCTCAGGTGGATGATTTTGATGTGGTTTTGTTCTCTGAGCTGGATGGTTAGTTTGCGAAGCTTTCATCACCTTACTGGGTGACATCTTCAGCGCATACTTCAATTCATACTTCATACTTCATTCATACTTCAAATTCACAAGAGAAGAGGAATCCGAGAACAAAATACCATTTTTGGACGTCTTAGTCAGGCGAACAACTACAGGAGAATTAGAAACTCAAGTTTATAGGAAATCAACTCACACAGACCAAATACTGAATTACAACAGCAACAACCCAATAACACACAAAAGGAATTGCATACAAACACTATTCAAGAGGGCAAGGACTCACTGCAGCACTCCCACCTTAAGAAAAATTGAAGAAAAGTATCTCATGGACGTCTTCCAAAAGAATGGATATCCACGGAATTTCATCAAGAGACATATACCCCCAAGCCAACCTACCAAAGCAAAAGCCACCAAGGAGAACACAAAGAAAATTGCCTTACCATATATAAAAGATATCTCAGAAATCACTACAAGACTCTTCAAACCTTTAGGAGTTGACGTCGTACACAAACCAACAAAGTCGCTTCACTCAATTCTATGTCAACCAAAAGACTCAACAGCGAAAGAAGATAAAACCAACATCATCTACAAAATAAACTGTAACAACTGCGAAAAACACTACATCGGCCAAAGTGGACGTCCCCTTCGTCTTCGTATCCACGAACATAAGCTAGCCGTCAAAAGACATGATATCCACTCCCTCATTTCACTACACACAGACAACTACGGACATCAATTCGACTGGGACAACATTCAAATATTAGACAAAGGAAATAACAAGAATGCTAGAGAATTTTTAGAAGCTTGGCATTCCAGTGGATCATCAATCAATAGACACATCGACATAGACAAAATTTATCAACCAATAAGAAAGAAACTTCACAGACAAAGGGTCAAAATTCAAGTCAAAGAAACAACCGGTTCCAATACAAGTAACCTAGAAGGTGTGAAAACACACACAAACAACCAATCACGTCCAAGGTCACCAGGAGAGATGATTAATAAACTCGTGGAGAAATCTAAAAGCTCACTTCAAATTGAATTATTATAAGAGTGTCATAGTGTGATCAAACATCAGGATGACTAGTTAGCTAAAATACAGCAGTGTAAGTATGTATTATATATGCATCCTGTTACAGAGAAATTAATAACAGTTACGTAGATAAGAAGATAAGAGAAGATCACAGTTTAATGTTTGAGAGTTCAAATGAAAAGGCCATCAAAATGTTACGGTGAGTAGAATTCAAAAGGCCAAGAATAATTATCCATTATGGATGTTAAACGGACAAAAATAGTATTATAATAATAACAGCTTTATTCCAAACAGTATTTGCAGTACAGGTATGGAATTTTCAACGTGCATTACAATACATATTGCATCTAATTACCTCATAAATTTTATAAGATTTTAAAATCAAAAAGCAACACCCAAAAAAAGATAAATAAAAAGAAATAAAAAGAACAGCGTTGTGTTTACATTTCAGACAATGCACCACAGGACATGAAATATAAAATTAGTGTGTAATAGAAGACATGAACAACAGTGTAATAGTAATGAAGAAAGGAAAACAAGAACTAATTGGAACTATTTGTTAGAGTGCCGCAGTAAGTTGATCGTGTCATACCTAACGGATTTCTCATCACATAACAGCTGTGCCAGATATCATAGGTATTGTGGAGTTTCTGTATTGGTAGTCCTAGCATACAGCCTCCTATAGCTGCTTCTAGTTCTACGAGATGAAATGCAAAGAGAGAGCTGCGTATAGAGAGGATTCTCGGGGTCTGACAATATTGTATTCGCTAGTTTCTCACATGACATTATATGCCTATCCACAATAGTGTTAACCAGTTGGTTTAACGATATCCCACTTGCCCTACTAACGGCTTTTAGTGCCTGCCCTTCTCAGCAAAGCAAAGTCTTTCTTAAGTAGTCAAGGAAAGATTAATAAGGAGCAGTAAAGGGGGATGGGTAGAATACAAGAATTGACAAACTGAGAAAGCGAAGACTGCTTTATGCCAGACTGCCTAAATTTGCTAACGTAGAACGTTAAGCGAAACATCTTTCCAGTAACTAGAAAGATGTGGGAGGACCAGGAAAGATCGGTGGAAATACTCAGCCCAAGGTACTTGACATTAGATGTATTTTCATCCTCTGTGCCGTTAATGATAGTGGGGACATGTGAGCTAGCTAGTTGTGGTGGATGGGGTTGAAAAGACAAGTTAATTAAATTAGAAAACAAAAAGTTGCTAAGTGATGAGTTACCAGGGTAATCACAGTCCAAGCGCAGATTGCCTTTCGATACATACGTCAGGTTTCAGTCATTTTATTGCGATAGACAGCCTCATCAAATCGAAGAAGACCTGAACTGTATTGTCTCAAAATTATTTCGAATGATGCCAGTGCGTCTACTCAGTGTTCTGTGTGTGTGTGTGTATGAGGGGATTGGTGAAGAGCTGAAACTGTTTGGCCCGTTTAACCGTAGGCTGTTTGGTACACATTTGAAGAATTTATGTAGGCCCTACTTTCTGTTTTTCCGATGTCACTTCTCCTGCAGATACACGTGAATTGGTATCTGCCTCTGTCTGTCTCTTTTCGACGTAGAACTTTGCACAGGTGTGCAGAGGTTCAAGTCGCCACACTCCACTCCATGTAGCACACAAAGCAACAGAAGAAATGCATAATAGAGACAGTAAGCGGAGGTGTGGGACAAAAGGAGT
Organism: Trichobilharzia regenti; assembly: GCA_944472135.2. Lineage (NCBI taxonomy): Eukaryota > Metazoa > Platyhelminthes > Trematoda > Strigeidida > Schistosomatidae > Trichobilharzia > Trichobilharzia regenti. Next base: position 6,292,885 of record OX235265.1, read on the forward strand.
AGTAACAACGAAGAACAATATAGTTTTATTGGAAATCATAAGTCACTAGAACTGGATGCATCTGCGCCAGCCGTTGAGGATGATTTTGAGTCATATCACCAAATGTTTCCAACCATTGGTTTTTACCGTCCCGAGGACCACAACTAGGAAGTCTACACTTTCCTACGTGGCTTTAACTAATTGTTGTGGATTTCACTGACTGGTGACATGTTTTGGTTTGACCGCCACTACCTCTTTTCCAGCCTGACCCTATGTCAGCTAACATTACCCGTTGTCAGGGAAAGCGATGAATACGCATATGTAGCGCATATCTTAACCATCTCAGTCGATGTAACATTACAGACTCGTCGATTGATTTCCCCTGCTTACCTAGCACTTGACGCTTAACCTCAATATTGCTCACCTTATTATACCACTTCACACGGGGGATAGAGCACAGGCACCTATGATCAAAGACAGCTAGCCAGGCTTTTCATGTCTTCCACTCTCAATGGTCAGGTCTCACAGCCATAAAGAAGGACGGAGCAGACTGCTGAGCAGTACACATTTGGAAGTAATTATCAGTGGTACTTGTCAATTTTTCAAATGCACTCATGAGGAGGATGTTCACAGCACAGAGAGGCTAGTTTCGCTGCAGGATATGTGTCCAAAATGAATCTCTGGTTGGATTCCAGCTACCCTGCTGACTTATCCCTTGATAACACTCCTTGTTTTATAATTTGATTAAACTTACTTTTCACCCACTCTCTCCCTTTTATACCTTTTGACCTCCATAATTGGTAATTATTCTTGAAATTTTGCGTTCTACTCACTATATTACATCATCGTCTTTTCATTTGACCTTCTACACAATAAACTTTGATCCTCTTTTATCTAACTACGGAACGGTTGCTTATTTTCGTTACCGACTTAACAACAAATCTATCAATTAATTTTAGAGAAGCGTTTCTCTAACAATATATATATATATACCTCCTTTACCTACCTGGGAAGCATCGTTTCAACTACAGGCCGACGGAACTGATCAAGATATCAAAGCAAGAATCGGAAAAGCAAGGCAAGCGTTTATTTTTCTCAAGTCTGTGTCGAGGTCAACAGCACTCAGCATGAAATTGAAAATAAGATCCGGATTCTCAACTCCAATGTGAAGTCAGTGCTACCTACTATACGGATCAAGGACTCGGCGCGTCATAAAGAGCACCTTAAACAAACTATACACCTTCATCAACAGCTGTCTTCGCTCAACACTCAAGACCAGAAGGTCGGCCAGAAAAGATCAGCAAGAGAGAGGGATCTCTGGCAATGAGCGAACCAATCAGGAACCGATTGTGAAACAAATATGCAGGAAGAAATGCAGGTGGATTGGATTGGCCATACTCTGAGGAAACCATCAGGTGAGATCACTAGACAAGCCATCACTCGAGTGGAATCCGAAATGGAAGCTCCAAGTTGGTCGTCCAAGGGTGACTTAGAGGAGATCAAGTGAAGAGGAGATGAAAGCATGTTGGGGCAGACGTAGAGCCAGATGATGAAAACGTTGGCAGAGAACCAAACGCAATGGAGACGCGTGGCTGAAACCCTATGTTCCTCTAAGAATTAAAGGAAATACTAATAAAATAATGCTAACACTTCAGCTGCCTTGTCGACCTGACGTTTTATCTCACTATGCCACTCTTAGAATATGCCTGTTGACCGAAAAAATCTTTAGGTTGTAAGCAGTTGATGAGGCGAACCAACAAAACACAATGCATTCATATTATTCCGCACCAATATTGTTTGTTCATTTACTGCTCAAATTTATGAAAAAGGAATTCTCGTATAAAATCAATTCATCCATGGTCGAACTTGAAATCACATGAAAGCCTAATTATCTTTTCAAGCAGGTCGCCATTATCCAGAGGAGTAATTACTGCGCAGTTTATTAGGTCTTATCAAGGCGTCACCATCATCATCGTCAGAATTATTATTATTAATATAATTATTATTTTGTGAATTTTATAAGTGTATTTTCAACCATTTACTTAATTTTCTCCATTAGGGAATGCTTCCTTTTCATCCTAAGCATTTCTTATCTGTCATGATAAATGTCTCCATTTAATAAAACAAATAAACCATCAGTGAGTGAGTGAGTGAGTGAGTGAGGTAGTGAGGAAGGGAGGAAGGCGTGAAGAGAGCGTTAATCGATCGGATAATAGCTAGAATGCTAATGGATGTGGACTTCATGTCTAAATAACCATGAATGAAGAAAAATGTGGAGATTAATAATAACGATGATAATCCCCAGGGGATGATGGGTTTTTTTTTTGACGAGGATTAAGGCTAATCTCAGTGGTTTGATCATGCGTTCATATCACTTATAGAAATATAAGTTGCTCAGAAGACACTGGGCAGCAGCTGACTGTTTCATGTCTAGTTTGAAACTATTCAATACTAGACACCTAGCGAAGTTTGATTTGAGGATGCCAAAGCTTTTTAGAAAAAAATAATAATAATAACAATCCAAGCAGTGAGAATTGCTCAAATGACTTTGAGGCGAACAGACGGAATAATCAGTGTGTTTCTCCATTCAGGGAGGAAATTATTTATTTTGATAACAATCTCACAGTGCTGTTAGACAGTACAGTATTTTTGATGTGCTTTCGCTCCCTGTGCTGGACAGTTAATTTGCGAAGCTTTCATCGACCTACTAGGCGAAATCTTCATCGCGTACTTCAATTTATTGAAGGGAGCTTTTACATTTCTCCACGCGTTTATTAGTCATCTGTTGTGGTGGGTGACCATGAACGTCGTGATTGGTTGTTTTTGTGTGTTTTCACACCTTCTAGGCTACGTGTATTGGTTGGTATTGATGTTGATTGTTTCCTTGACTTGAACTTTGACCCTTGGCATGTGAGATTTGCTTCTTATCGACTGGTAAATTTTGTCTATATCAATGTGTCTATGGACTGACGATTCACTGGAATACAAGGTAGCCTTTTAAATATTCTCTAGCATTCTTAGTGTTCCCTCTGTCTAGTAATTGAACGTTGTCTCAGTCGAATTGACGTCCGTGGTTGTCTGTATGCAGTACGGCGATATGAGGGAGCGGATGTCATGTCTTTTGACGGCCAGTTTATGTTCGTGGATACGAAGACGAAGGGGACGTCCACTTTGGCCAATGGTGTGATTTTCTCAGTTGTTACCATTTATTTTGTAAATCAATTTGATTTTATCTTCTTTCGTTGCTGAGTCTTTTGGTTGACATTGATTTGTCTGAATGAAGTGATTTTGTTGGTTTGTGTGCGACGTCAATTCTAAAAGGTTTGAAGAGTCTTGCAGTGATTTCTGAGATGTCCTTTAAATATGGTAGGGCGGTTTTCTTCGTGCTTTCCTTGGGTGATTTTGATTTGGCAGGTTGGCTTGGTGAGATATGTCTTTTGATGAAACTCCTTGGATATCCATTCTTTTGAAAGACGTCCATGAGATACTTTTCTTCAATTTTCCTTAAAGTGGGAGTGCTGCAGTGAGTCCTGGCCGGCTGGTCCTCTTGAATAGTGTTTGTATATAATTACTTTTGTGTTATTGAGTTGTTGCTGTTGTAATTGAGTAATAATTTTCTGTAAACTTCAGTTTGTAATTCCCCTGTGGTTGTTTGCTTGACTAAGACGTCCAAAAAAATAGAATTTTGTTCTCGGATTCATCTTCTCTTGTGAATTTGATGTCGTTGAAGACGTTTGTTTATTAAGTTGTGAGTTTTATCTAACTCGTTTCTTTTAAGTATTACAAGTGAGTCGTCTACGTAACTGATATGTATCCACATATATATATATATGTGTGTATGGTGATCTCTCTTTCTGTTTGCTCGCTTAGTCTGTGACCATTTCACTTGTATGAACCTGTCTCCTTTAACAATGTATATTCCATTTATATTATATATAATATGAGTGTTTGTTGACAGTCCGTAGCTTGGTGACATATATCCATATATGGTGGTTGTTGACATGTCTGCTATATTTTGCTATGTATATTTGGATCGACACTCCATTATAATTAGCCATTCATGTTAAGACTGTCTAGTGATTTGTTCACACACTAGTCTGGATGGTCATATATATTTCGCTCTCACATCTTGTGTGACTACTTTGGTGTGATACCACTTATTGCTTCTCCTTGTGTTTGGAAAATAGAAGTATCATCGCAAACCTAGTGGTCTTCTGATTTCCGCCTTCTTGCGTCAGGACTATTAAATTCTCGACCAGTACATAACAATAATTTGGCGAAGAGTACATAACAGTAACGTATCCAGATATTGGGTTTGATCTTTGGTGGGATTATGTTTTCGAGCCTTTGCATCACTGCTTCGGCAATCAAACCTGATATTGGCGATCCCATGGGTGTTCTTTTAACTTAGACCTAGGTCTAGCAATGTACTTCCAATGCAATGGTCAAATTCAAATATAATCCGCCGACATATGAATTATCAAAAAACTTAGCTCCCATAAGAAATCGTTCAGACTCTAGGCTAACTAATCCATATAAAATGAAAAGGAGACTAAATGACATTCAGTTAGACATTCGAGTTTGACCACAGATTGATATCATTTAGATAAGCAATGAAAATCAACACTGAAGTACTGGACAGCTGTTTCAACTCTGGTTTGTGAATCATTGACAATACACACCCACCGCCAAGGTATGAACCCATGACCTTCTGGTTACAAGCAAGCAAGCAAGCTCGTACACCATTCAACCACTGGGATCTTATTTCAATGACCAGTCCATGAATTCTAATTTCTGCCAATTCAATATACATTTAGCGCGACCACTAGCTAATATCATAAGCACGAAATCCATTCTCACTTCCGACTAAATGGACCTCAATGGTCACGATTTCTCACTAGAACAAATCAAATCCTTACAAATCAACTCCTAAAAAGTAATCTCATGGTCGCTGTTGACTAGCTGTAGGATAGAGTTTCCTGGAGTTCTAGTGAGAAGTCGTAACCAGTGGGGTTCACCTAATCGAGAATGATGATGGATTTCCCACTAAATGGCATTGGTTGGTGATCATGTTAAAATCATGAATTGGTAGTTTTGATATGACTAATCTCTATACTTATATACCAGTCAATATGGCCGCCTTAGAAGCAGTCAAAAGAGAACTAACTGCTGATCCTGAATTTATTCATTGGACAAGGCTGCTCATTGAAGAAATTATTTTAGGAATGCAGTTATGCATCACATATACTGTCTTTAAATTCCAGGATAAAATATATAAACAAACAGATGGTATAGCGGTGAGATGAATTACCAATATCCCCAATCGTAACAGATGTCTTTATGAACTGCTGGAAAAGTAATAAATATAATAATTTTTTCTTCACGTTCTCAGTGGAACATAAGGCTCCAAGCTAGTGGCTTGAAGTTTCTGTAGCAGTGTTTAATTTTTACAGGATGGGGTTGCTAGCCTCATGCCCAACCTTTCCTCTTTACCAGCATTATTTCTGGCTCAGTGAGGTAAAGGAGTGCGCCAGCCGGGGGTCAAACCCCAGACCATATGCATGGTCGGCGAGCGTCTTAACCGCTATACCACCGACGCACTAGCTGGAAATGTAGTGCTCTTAATACGTTTAATCCTACTCCAAAAATATGGTGGAGTTATGTAGGTGACACTTTCACACATAGTGTTAAAAACAGAACATCTCTCTCTCTAGCTTCTACACACATAAAAAATGCACTAGTAAAGGGAATAAAATTCACATTTGAAGCGGAAAATGAACAAGGAGAATCAGCTGTAGTGTTAGATTGTAAAAATAAAACGAATAGAAGAAGGCAAACTGCACACTAGTGTTGATAAAAAAAACCAACTCATTCTGCTAATAGATATTTAGACTTTAATTCATCTCATCTGTGAAGGCATACTTAGTTAAGTGTCTAACAAACCCAGCCATAGAACTAAGTAGTACAACAAAAGACCTAAATGATGAAATGAAACAGATGAAAGAATAGTGGGTTGGTGTTAAATAACTATTCTATAAAATTTATTAGGAAGATCAGAAAATGAGCAAAATAAAAATAATGGTGAAACTAATAATGATAAGATAAATACGAAGGAATATAAGGCATCTACAGTAATTTTACCATATAAGGAGGATGGAATTAGGAATCTAAACCTACAAACTCCCTGAGGTAGGACAAGCTGTGTGGGTTAAAGGACCCTGTTGACCCAATTAGACAAAATAATATAATTTATAGAATACCTTTGAATGACTTTCAATTAAGTCAACTACATAGGTCAAACTAGTAGACCAGAGGTGGTCAGATTGTCAGAAGATAAGAATTTAGCTAAGGTAAGAATGGTTGACCCCGAGAAGATGAGTAATTTAGAAAAGAGCTCACTAATCTCACTGCATGTAATAACACACAACCACACAATGGCACTGTGGGAGAGGGTTATGATTCTAAGAAGTAATCTGTGTAGCTGGAGAGGGAGAGAGATTGATTACTGAATGCTTGTTCATCGAGTCTATGCCCGACACATGCAATAGGAATGACTCATCACTAATTCCAGAGATTTGGAAGATGTTACCATCAATCAAGTCGCACGATGAAAAATAATGCAATTATATAAACGAAGATGGAAAGTTGTATTGTAACAACAGAAGACAAGGGCCAGGCAACAGATCGTTTTATTACGAAAATCAACACGTATTTATACATATTTCACATACATTATTATAGCTTATGCAAGTAGAAAAGCGCAGTCTTCTGATTGGTTGTTTATCTGAAGTTAAGCAGACAAATGCAGGCTTCTGATTGGTTGTTTCGGGATTCCTCGACAAACAGAGTTCTCTATCTGCGAATCATATTTTGCCACGTTAACTTTGCTGTGATTGGTTGTTGAATCAGCCTTGTACATATTTTCTCACGGCCTGCTCGCACCACAGTATGAGTAATAAATACGTTGATATGATTATGACCAGTAATAAATTGTCGTCGAAACGTATTCATCAGGAAAAATATTACTGTACTGTTTAACAGAACTGTGAGACTTTATCAAAATAAAGAATTTTCTCCATAATGGAATTATACTCTGTCACCAGAGCACCAAACTTCTATTACTATATCAGTGTGTTTGTCACATTAAAAAGATACATATAAAAACAAAAAAACCCTAATCTTTATCCTAACTCTAACCCTAATCCTAATCTTAACTCTGACCGTAACTCTAACGAGCCATCAACTGGTTATCCAAAAACTACTTAAAAACGAGATTGCGAGGAAATTTGCACCTCAATTCGTGCACACAGTTGACAGTGGTTCTCTAATAATGACAGGTCCCTTTATCTAACGAACAATATTCATTTAAGGTTATTAGTGCGTTCACATTCCTACCTCACTATTGTTTAACTTGGCCCATAGAACGTTCCAGTTACACAGTGATCTCATAGACCGTTCAACCACTAGGATACGATCTAATAGCGAACCCATGAATTTCAGCTTCTGTTAGTTGGCGATACATAAACTGCAACCACTAGCCTATATCATCAGAGAGTAAATGTCCTCTTGCCAGACCTGGTGGACTCCATGACTGGTTACGACCTCTCACTCAAACTTCATATACAGTTATTGCCTACTAACACCATCGATGGATATCCTCCTCACCTTTCGGACATCTATCTCATCGCCATCAGTAAAACGGAGGTTTATGCTTACTATTTATATTTGTAATTCTCTTAGGTTCGAAGTGGAATATACGTCTTCAACACCACATCTTGTTTTCATCTTGTTTTCGGCAATCGTCTTTAGCTGAGTCCACAAGTGTCCATAAGCTATCATCTCCTTTCCACACAATCTCCTCTGTATCACCATTGGACGTCTAACTCGTCGTCGCTCCTATGGAGCTAGCCTGATACGTATTGTTAATCAATGGACTGCTCATTACGTCTGTCCAACCAACTTCTATTATCTCCGGCACATTTTCAAGTATCAGTTTTTTTCGTAAAAATTTTGTTTGATTGGTTGGAGGATTTCACCATGAGCTGACGTCAGTTAGAGAACCACTGGAAAACCGATAGGGAGTACTGTACAGATGTTTCGTCCTAGTTTGGGACTCTACACAGTACCCATTCACCGATTCTCTAACTGATTTCAGCTCATGATGAAATTCTCTGGCATATTTGTCAGGCGATTAGTTTTTGGTTGATTCATTCTCAGAATTCCTTGTTATCTCCTTATGCTTTATGGCTGACCATATGGTACTCAGCACTGAGCCAATGAAGGCCGCAGTTATTGATGAAAGTCTGTTCGAAACGCTTTCAGTGATGCACTCCAGAAATCCCTCAGCCATCTATAAAAGCAGTGATGGATTTGATATTCGCGGAAAATTCCCATCGTGACACATAGAAAATCAAAACGAGTGATTCAGCAAAGAAATTTTTTTCAATGGATTTATTATCAAGCTGTATTATTATTATTATTGTTCCCTTGGGTTCCTAGTGGAACACATGGCTTCAACTACACGTCTCCATTTGCTTCTGTCTTCTGCTGTTGTATTTTTCACCTGCATCCATCCATGTTAGTCCATACTGTTTCAACTCCTCTTCACACGATCTCCTCCATGTCACTCTTGCACTGACGTCTCACTCGCCGCTTCCCATTCTGTCGGTTTCCACTCGAGCGATGGCCTGACGCGTGATGTCACCTAGCGGTCTCCTCAGCCGCGAGTGTCCGAACCATCTCCACTTTCTCCTGCATATTTGTTGGTTGGCGATCGGTTCTTGTTTTGTTTCTTCCCAGCCATAGTTTTTTGTTGATGATTCTTTCCGGCTCGGCCATCTGATTGATCTTCAGTAAATAGCGAAGACAGCTGTTGATAAAGGTCTGCAATAGCCTGTTGGTTGGAAATATTCTTTGTGACCCGCCCGCCAAGTTTCTGATCCGTACAGAATAACTGACTGACTTGACGTTTGTATTGAAAATTCAACCGAATTTTGTTGTTGGTGGCTGAGTGACGAAGCTTTCCAGATTGGTTTCAGGTTGATGACGTTGGTGTGTTTATTGCTTTCCTACCCGATTCTCGCTCGATTTGACATCCTCGTCCATTCCGACTGTCATCAATCATCAATGCTAGATAAGTGAATGAATGAAGTAACCGCTGTCAAATCCCTCCTGGTAATGGTGATTGTCGCTGGATGTTGCTGTTGTTGTTGTTGGTTGGTTATTTTCATAACCTCCGTCTTGTTAACCTGTGTTCACCTGGAGTCCTGTCTTCGCCGGCTGATCCTTCGATCAGTTTGTCGTTCGGTTTTCGCTTGTAACTCTTCGATTTTGTGTGACATCAAACATAAATCATCCAAGCGCCAAATCCAGGTCTTCTAGGCTGTTCACGTCGGTCCAGACAGGATATCGCTGTCTTCTCGTTTCCAACTCACTGTCTGACGCATAATCCAGTCAGTCACAATTAGGAATATCATCGGTGATAATAAGCACCCTTGTCTGACTCCTGTGTTTACTACAAACGCCTCGCTGAGTTTTTCCTTGTGGGTCACTTGACATGTGCCGTTGTCGTACAGCTTTTGAATAAGGTTGATAAATATTTGGGGTGCGCCATAGTACCAGAGTAGTTTCCAAATTACTTCGCGGTCAACGCTGTCGAAGGCTTTCTCAAAGTCTATAAAGTTGAGTTAGAGGTTTAATTGCCATTCCATGCTCTTTTCGATGATGATGATGCGTAGAGTTGCAATTCGGTCAGTACATGATTTGCCTTTCCTGAATGCAGCCAGCTTGTTCTGGTCGGAGTTCTGTCTCAAGTGCGTCCTTTATTCTCTCTAGGATGATGCGACTCGAGATTTTTCTTGGCGTCGACAGGAGCATGATTCCTCAAGCTGTACAATCGTATAAATATGGTTTTTTATGTAGAGAAATTGTGTCTGGTGAGGGAATTGAATCAAAAATGGGAATACATACAATAATAACAGTAGTATGAGAAGCAACTAAAATGTTTGTGATTATAATCATAGTTCAGTGTCAACTGGCAAAACAATTAACGTCGGAAATAGAACAATTCATAGATTGTATAGATGTTGGAACGGGTTTAAAATTATAGGATTAGTAAGCAAATAAACTAAAAACATTGCATAACAATATGTGACATTTAATAACATAGAAGTTAATGTTGCAAGACAGAAGTGATTTAGAATGTCATGCGGAACAAGTGAAATAATAGCAGGGACAATTCAAAGTGAGAATAATAACAATAATGGCGACCAAATGACGTAATAAAGGAAGAGTATACGAAATGAATAAACAAAACGAAAAAATTAGTACAGTCAAAATATGAATAGGGATTGTCATACTTAAGCATAGAGGGAGTAAGACCATGAGAGTTGGAGGGGTTGAACGAAATTTTTCAGTATACAGAGATCTAACTTTTCCATTTTGATAGCCAAAGCTTCAGTAATACAGATGAGACGGATACGTAGTTATTTGGGCGAATTACTTTTCGTCTTTTAGATGAATTTTGAAGGTGGAGGTTATAGAGATAGGGTTACCACCAGTAGTGACCAGACGTTGAATGATTGCGCTGATTATAGATCCTCTTCCACCTCTTCATAGAGATGGCCTAGCATGTGATTTCATCCAACGGTCTTCTCAGCGTGTGACTGATCCACCTCCAAATTTTACCTGTATATTCGTTGAGCAATCAGCTCTTGGTGGGTTTCTTCCCAAAGTTGATTATTGCTAATTTTTTCTGACCAGCCATTTGATCTTCAGTATGGGTTAAAAGCAGGTGTCGATAAAGTTCTTCAACAGCCTATCTGAATTACTTTCACTGACACGCGGCACAATTCTCTAAAGCATATAGAAAAACTTGACATTTGTGTTGAAAATCCGAATTTTGTGCTTGATGTTGTATGAGGAAGATTTCCGGATAGATTTCGGATTGATGAAGGTCTTCTATCTTGCCTTTCTGAATCTGGGTTTGACATTCTCAGTGGTGCTGCCTGTTGCTGAAACGATTCTATCTCGATAAGCGAATGAAGCCACCTTCCGTTGACAGTGGTTGGTGCTGATTTTTGTTGCTAATACGTGGATATCTTCACCACTTATGTCTTCTTTAGGTCCCCCTGAAGTCCTGTATTCTCTGCTTCTTAGACCAGTTTGTTAGTTTTCTCCTGCAGGTCTTCGAGTTTGTGTGGCATGAGACATAAATCATCCACCCGCGAAATCCAGATCTTCTCGAGTCTTCTCATTGGTCAGTGCAGTGTAGTCCTCTCTTTTCGCTTCCATGCACAGTCTGACGCATGATCTAGTCCACCATAGCTAGGAAAAAAATGATAACGATGCGTAGTATTGCAATTTCATCAGCACATGATATGCCTTTCCTAAATCCAGACAGCTTGTTCCGGCGGGTGGTGGAGTTGTGTATCTAGTGCATCCTTTATTCTCTCCACGAAGGAGCGAAGTGGCGTGGACAAGAGCAATATTTCACGGCAGTTCTTGCACGGCAGGCGTGAATGGTTCTGCTTTGGTAGCCTGATTAGGTAGTCAGCCTTTTTTCTTCCGATCGATATTCACCCTTCCTTTCTTTCAAACTCTTTGTAATAATGGCGTCACCATTTATGCTACAGTATCACAGACCGTTTTCAGTGCTTCTGTGGGAAGGTCAATTCTTATCAAAAAAAAAATTGAAATCTCAAATGAACAAAAATAAAAAGTATCACACACACAGAAGAAGTAGATTATTAATAATGATAACAATAAAATGGATTAGTAAATCTGAGGTTATTTAAGGTCACCAGTATGAGAAGATGATAAGAAGCGATATTAAATTATAAAGCAATTTCAATAATACTCACTCATACCTATGGATATACACAAAGCCACAAGCGTCTGCATACGTACACGCACACACACACACACACACACTTACATACATACATACAATTATTGATTATTATTATGATTAATGAGGCAATCGTTTTATTCTTCGAATCATTCGATGGTTAGCAGAAAGGTTTCAGAGCATAAATATTTGACAGATTTCAATAATTTTCTATAGTTTGACTTGTAATGATTAGTTTTGTTTTTACCCTTTGATCACGGATTGATATCAGTTAGAGAACTGTTGAAAACCAGGAAGTACTGGAGAGCTGTTTCATCAGCCTAGTTTTTGGGAATCATTGCAGTACGCAATCACCCCACAGGGCTTCGAACCCAGGACCTTCCGGTTACAGGACCAAAAAACTCGTATACCATTTAGCCACTGGAACCCGATTCAGTGGCCAACTCTTGAATTCTAACCTCTACCAATTTGTGATTTGGTGCGACTCCACCCAATGTTGTCGGTGGGACATGTGGATGGACCTCACTGGTCACGATTTCTCACAAAGAACTTCAGGAAACTCCGTTCTGTAGTAAGTCACTAGCGAGCATCCCTGGTGGGGGGGGCTAGCACTAAATCACGAATCGCTAAAAGTTGGAATTCATGGGCTGGCCATTGAATCGGGCCTCAGTAGCTGAATGGTATACGAGCTTGCTTACTTGTAACCGGAAGGTCCTAGGTTCGAACCTTGGCGGTGGGTGTCTACTGTCCATGATTCACAAACTACGCTGATGAAACAGCTGTCCAGTATACCAGTGTTGGTTTTCAATGGTTCTCTAACTGATATAAATAAGCAATCCGGAATCATAATTTTAAAGTGCTTGTGTTGCAGAGATATGATTGACCCTAAGTTTGATTATAAACAATTATGAGGCAGAGTCTTTTGAACACCTTCAGCAGCAATCCCCGTATGTTTGGCATGTCATTCGCCCTTGTAAAATGTAAGATGCTGCTACAGGACTGGACTACCTTAACTCCTAGCTTAGTGATAGGGAGTGAAATGATAGAACATGTTGACTACTTCACCGATTTGGGAAGTTGTATCAGCACCAACGGACTGATTGGTGACGAAATCTCACCATGGATCCAAAAAGCTCGAGCTGCTTTCGCTAGCTTACACCATCTCTGGCGTAGGCGTGACATCCGGCTATCAACCAAGGGACGTGTGTACTGTTCAGCAGTTCGCTCCGTCCTTCTCTATGCCTCTGAAACATGGCCAATACGAGTTAAAGACATGAAAATGTTGACTGCTTTTGATCATAGATGTCTACGATCTCTTTCTCACGTTAGGTGGTATAATAAGGTAAGTAATGTTGACGTTAGGCGTAGAGTGCTGGACAAACAGGGAAAATCAATCGACGAGGCTATAAATTTACATATACTAAGGTGGCTAGGTCACGTGGTGCGCATGACTAACCATCGCCTCCCCCCGACGACGGGCATTACTAGCTGATATAGGTGCAGGCTGGAAAAGAGTAAGTGGTGGTCAAACAAAAATATGGCCTCATCAATCCATGAAATCCTTGACAGTTAAACTGAGTCCGGGTTGGAGCCCTCGGGACTCTAGGAATCAATGGATGGAGACAATAGGTGATATGGCTCAAAGTGATCGTTGTCAATGGCCAGCGCAGATGTATTCAGTCTCTGTAATCTTTCATATTTCTTTCTGCCATTACCCATTCTATTTCACTTTTATACTTGTCAATCTCTATTGATTCTCTTCACTCATCTTCTTGTGTACCTTTGTGTGCTATTTGGAACGTGGCAAGATGAACTGCTGCACTTCGGTGCCAAGTTCTATGTTGAATCCAGACAGACAAGGAGTACCAGGAGGATGTTTCTTCCTAGTTTGTGACTCTTCATCAGTACCGGAGTGTTGGGTTTACAAGGCGTGCTGGTTGACAGTTCAATCGGTGGATTTTCATCCATTGTCTTATCAATTCTTAATTCTTCCAATTCGCGATATACAACGTGATCTCACGCCAGGAGACCAGAACTCTCTGGTTAGTCTTCAGTGATTCTCTTATTAAAGTTACTTTATGTTCAGTCTTCTAATCATAACTGTTGAACATGAGGGTAGCTCTAGGGGTTCAATAGCCTTTTTAGCCTCTCAAGTGTTAGATGCTCAATTTAACAGTCTCATTGGGAACATCATTAGGCATTTGGAGTCAGGTGCATTCAGATGATGAGTCCTAGATTGGATGAAACACCTGATACATTGAATACCACTGGTAACTGTCACTAGACAGATAACTTTTTGAATATTTCTGTTTTTGAAGTTTTCTGAAAATGCATGGAGGATTTAATCATGAGCTGACATCAGTTAGAGAACCACTGGAAAACTGGGAGTACTGGACAGCTGTTTCGTCCTAGTTTGGGACTCCTCAGCAGTATGCACCCACCGGGATTCGAACCAGGACCTTGGTTACAAGGCGAGCTCGTAGACCATTGAGCCACTGGGACCGATCCAATGGTCCTTGAATTCTAACTTCTGCCAGTTCACGACATAGCGCGACCACTTCGCACTGTCTTCTTCGATGAGTTACTGCCTCATCTTCGACCTGCTGTACCCTACTGGTCACGGCTTCCACTAGAACCCCAGGTTAACTGCCTGAATAGGACCAGTCACTAGTGAGCATCAGATGAATTTTCAAGTATTGGTTTTTGTAGGGATTTTGTTTGATGCATGGAGGATTTAATCATGAGCTGACATCAGTTAGAGAACCACTGGAAAACCTGGGTACTGGACAGCCGTTTCGTCCTAGTTTGGGACTCTCATCAGTACGCACCCACCGGGATTCGAACCCAGGACCTTCTGGTTACAAGGCGAGCTCGTAGACCATTGAGCCACTGGGACCCGATCCAATGAAAATATTTCAAAAGTGGACTTGAAGACAAAAACGACATGTACTCATGAGAGACTTCCATTCAGGTAATTAGATAATCAAGCCAGTTAGCCCATATATTGATTTTTGAGATATGGTTTTATAAATTTAATAAATGTGTAAACTTGGGCTCTCATGTAGTACGTAATTCCATATCGGTATTTAATTGTTGGTATTCAATGATTTGATTGGTTACTGGATTTCATAATGAACTGAGATTTCGGTTGGTGGATGGTGACTGGCAGTAGAATCCAAGATGCGCACCTCCTCCTATTTGGGACTTGTCAACTGGATGTACCTGCATTCCCCAGTGAGTGATGATGTTCCCACCGAGGCTGGAACCTAGTAACCATAGTTTCAAACGCCAAAGCGTTATTCACTAGACCACTTGGGCCACGAGAGCCACCTCCTGTGCAGTGGGTCATATCATCACTCACTGGGGAGTGCACATACATCCAACTGGCGAGTCCCAATTAGGACGAAATGAGTGTTATCCTGGATTCCACTGCTACTCACCATCCACCAAGTAAATTCTAATTACATTCCCAGACATCGTCGAAGCATCTGCGAAGGAGGCCAACATGTCAACCTGAGACCGAGCACTTCGGTTCAATCAATCGGCGGGAAAATCTAAAATTCAATTAAATGAACTGAGATTGTTTAGAGAACCATTGGAAAATCTGAATTCTAGTGGGAAGTCATGATCAGTGGGGCCCATACAGTGGGTCGGGTGTGCCAGTCGCGTTATACCGTGAAATGGTAGCAGTTGGAATTCAAGGGCTGGCCATTGAGGAGTAGGGTCCTAGTAGCCTAATAGTACAGGAGCTTGCTTGTTTGTTTGTAGCCGGAAGGCTTGGGTTGTAACCCTGGTAGGTGCGTACTCATGAGGAGCTGAAAACTACAACGAAACAGCCGTTGAACACCTTGTCAACAATGGTCACCCGTCTCAAAGTAATTTACAAAGTGAAGAATAACCTGCCAAAGACATTACGATTACCTCTCCTGTACAGTGCTGAAGCCTTAGCCAATCAGTTGGAAGTATCAGAGTTCTTCAATTAACGAAATATTCCCATATTAAGTCATAAGAAAAAGGCAACAAATAGCGAAGAAAATTTTCCCTTTTCGACGATTCATTTTCATGAGCTGTACAATCGTAATTATAATTAAACACAGAAATTTTTAGACCAATCAGATACTGGTAAACTTTGGCCTTGAAAATTCTACTACATAATGTGAGGTGTAAGATGGGATGACTAATTGTAAGTTAGAAAGCAGATAGACGTTGGCATGACGTTATAAGTGTGAAATAATGACTAATCAATAAGCTCGTATAGAATGGTCAGGAACTAGTGGAAAGGCGATAGTGTTTTTATATAAAATCTGTATGAAAAAGCAATGTTATTAATCAACAGTAATAGAGTGGTAATTAAATACGGATGGTGGAAATAATAATGATAATGATGTGTATTCACATATATATATATATTTTTATGTGTGTGTGTGTACGTTGGTCTCTCTTTCTGTTTGCTCGCTTAGTCTGTGACCATTTCACTTTGATGAACCTGTCTCCTTCAACAATGTATATTCTCCTTATATTATATATAATATAATATGAGTGTTTGTTGACAGTCCGTTGCTTGGTGACATATATCCATATATGGTGGTTGTTGACATGTCTGCTATATTTCGCTATGTATGTATGGATCGATACTTCATTATAATTAGCCATTCATGTTAAGACTGTCCAATGATTTGTCACACACTTTGTCTGGAACATTCATATATATTTCGCATTCACAATTTGTGTGACTGACTTACCACTTACTTTGGTGTGATACCACTTATTGCTTCTCCTTGTGTTTAAAAAATAGAAGTATCATCGCAACCCTAGTGGTCTTCTGATTTCCGCCTTCTTGCGTCAGGACTATTAGTTTCTCGCCCAGTCCATAACAATAATCTGTCGACGAGTACATAACAGATAATAAAACAATAGTATTAATAATAATACTGAACTTACATAATAAGAGTCAGAAGCAAGATTATAGTAAGAACTTTACTCTGGCCATGATAGGGCAAGAAAATGTATATATCACTTTTTGAATACAGAGGTCCGGTTTCAGATCTCGAATGGCTAATGCTTCAGCTATGTACAGATAGCGTATCCGAAGTCCCCTTGAAAGATATTGAGGGATTCTGTGTACCACTCTGAAGCATTCATGTGGGGATACTCGATATCCGGAGATAACAAGGTGTTCGAGGAATTTCTACATAATTTCGTATTTCTTTCGAATCTATGTGTATCCTGATTACAACTCTACCTTATCCACCTTATTATGTAACTAAAATCTGTAACAACAGAAGACAAGGGCCAGGCAACAGATCGTTTTGTTATGAAAATCAACACGTATTTATACATATTTCAACTACATTATTATAGACAAGCGCAGTCATCTGATTGGTTGTTTATCAGAAGTTAGGTAGACAAACGCAGGCTTCTGATTGGTTGTTTCGGGATTCCTTGACTAATAGAGTTCTCTGTCTGCGAATCATATTTTGCCACGTTAACTTTGCTGTGATTGGTTGTTGACTCAGCCTTGTTCATATTTTCTCACGGCCCATATTAACGTAGCTTAGTGTCAACCAATCGGCTAGCAGCCTGCTCTCACCACAAATCCACTTACTCATTCAACTTCTTTTATACACTGACCAAGATTGACAACACTATGGATAGTGGCAACTCAAACTAATTTTCAAAGTTGTATGTTGAAACCAGTCAGTCAGTCAGTCACTTTTTCCGAAGGGAACACGAAGATTCAGCACCCCATCAGCACTTGACTCGGTTCTCTTTAGTCTTTCTTATCTGGCTCAACGGCTGACTACAAGCTTTCACTTCCTAGTCAGATGATCTTCAACATGTCAAATCGAGAATCGGGAAGGCGAGAAACACATCAACATCATCAACCTGAAATCAATCTGGAAATCTTCGTCACTCAGCCAGCATTAACAACAAAATTCAGTCGGATTTTTAATTCAAACAACGTCAAGGCAATCAGCTCTTCTATACGGATCAGAAACCTGGCTGGCGGGTCACAAAGAATATTTCCAACCAACAGGCTATTGCAAACCTTTATTAACAGCTAACTGTCTTCGCTCTATACTGAAGATCAGATGGCTGGGCTGGAAAGAATCACCAACAAGAAACTATGGATGGGAAGAAACAAAACAAGAACGAACCACTCGCCCAACAAATATGCGAGAGAAAGTGGAGATGGATTGGACACACGTGGCTGAAAAGGCCGGTTGGTGACATAGCGCGCATCAGTCCATTGCTCGAGTGGAGCCAGGCGGAAAGGGAAGCGGTGAGTGGGATGTTAGTGCAAGGGTGACATGGAGGAGATCGTGGGGAGAGGGGTTGAAACAGTATGGACTAACAGGGATGAATGCAGGTGAAAAGTACAGCAGCAGAAGACAAAAGTGGCAAGTGGAGACGTGTAGTTGAAGCCCTTTGCTCCACTAGGAACACAAGGGAACAATAATATAATGATAATATCGCCTTCAAACCTACGCCCAACTCGTTTACTGTTTGGATTACACTCAAGGGTCTTCCTGAGGCATTATGTCAATCCTTGGTTTCCTTAACATGTGTTCAGTCAGCCTCCAAATTCTTTCTGAATATTTGTTGAACAGTAAGTTCTTGGCCGATACTTTGACGAAATGCCCTGCCTGTTACAAATCCTTTTTTTTGCCATCTAACCTTCAGTATCAAGTAAATGAGGAAGCTATTGTTGAATAAATACCTAAACATGTATTGTAATGTTCAGTAATATATAGGTGTAGATTGATTGGTACTCATTTCGTACAGATACCAAAAACATGAGAACTGAAAAAGAGAGAGAGAGAATTCGCTGGTTGGATAGAAAGTCATGCCTCACTTAATTCAACAATTAAATAAGCTTAATTTAAAGTTTTACAAACATAATTTTATATAATACATTTCAGGTCTACGATGGACCTAACCAACAGACAATTAAAACTCAGGACCGGAAAGAAGGTGTAGAGTTAAGAGACGACTACCAAGCCATGTATATATGATTAACTATCTTGGTAATAAGCTAGTCAAGTGTTAGTCTTACAAGATCATTATAGATCATGATTGCAGGTTGTGGGGTGGTAGTAAGGTGGAGGGCTAAAAGGGGACTACAACTCTTGGTAGGATTGGAACTGGCAACATCTATATCACTTAGTTTACCACTCTACTAGTGGGATTACAATGCATGACATATCTCTGTAATCATGTTTGGTCATTGATATGTATCCACATATATATATTTATGTGTGTGTGTATGTTGGTCTCTCTTTCTGTTTGCTCGCTTAGTCTGTGACCATTTCACTTTGATGAACCTGTCTCCTTTAACAATGTATATTCCCCTTATATTATTATTATTATTGTATCCTTTAGTTCCTAGAGGAACATAGGGCTTCAGCTGCGCACCTCCATTGACTTCGGTTTTCTGACAACTTTTTCAACCTGCTCCAGGTCTGTCCACATGTTTTCATCTCCTCCTCGCATGACCTCCTCCAAGTCATCCTTGGACGACCAACTCGCCGCCTCCCTTTCGGGTTCCACTCGAGGGCTTGTCTAGTGATGTCACTTGATGGTTTCCTCAGCGTATGGCCAATCCATCTCCATTTCTTTCTGCCTATTTGTTTCACAATCGGTTCCTGATTGGTTCGCTCCCAGAGATCCCTGTTGCTGATCTTTTCTGGCCATCTGATCTTGAGTATTGAGCGGAGACAGCTGTTACTGAAGGTCTGAAGTTTGTTTGAGATGCTCTTTATGACTCGCCAAGTCTCTGATCCGTATAGTAGCACTGACTTCACATTGGAGTTGAAAATCCGGATCTTATTTTCGTTTCCAGGCTGAGTGCTGTTGACCTCCACACAGATTTGAGAGTAATGAAAGCTTGTCTTGCTTCTCCGATTCTGGCTTTGATGTCCTCGTCAGTTCCACCTGTAGTTGAGACGATGCTTCCCAGGTAGGTGAAGGAGGTTGTTTCTTTCAGGTTCTTCCCATTTATGCTTATTGTTGTCTGTTGTTGTTGTTGCTGTTGATGTTGGCTAGGAATCTTCATCATCTCTGTTTTTTCTATGTTCACGTGAAGTCCTATCTTTGATGCTTCTTCTGCCAACTTGTTACTTTTCACTTGCATATCTTCCAGTTTGTGGGAAATCAGACATATATCATCGGCGAAATCCAGATCCAGATCCTCCAAGTCTTTTGTGTCAGTCCATTTTATGCCTGTTCCCTCGTTGGTTGCCGTTGTCTGTCGCATTATCCAATCAATTGCAATCAGGAAGATCATTGGTGATAGTAGACAGCCTTGCCTCACTCCCGTCCTCACTTCGAAGGATTCCGTAAGTTTCCCGTTGTGGATTACTTGTCATGCAGCATTGTCGTATAACTGTTGGATGAGGTGTATAATTGTCGATTCCCCTTATATTATATATAATATAATATAATATGAGTGTTTGTTGACAGTCCGTTGCTTGGTGACATATATCCATATATGGTGGTTGTTGACATGTCTGCTATATTTCGCTATGTATATATGGATCGATACTTCATTATAATTAGCCATTCATGTTAAGACTGTCTAATGATTTGTTCACACACTTTGTCTGGAACATTCATATATATTTCGCATTCACAATTTGTGTGACTGACTTACCACTTACTTTGGTGTGATACCACTTTTGCATTCTCCTTGTGTTTGGAAATAGAAGTATCATCGCAACCCTAGTGGTCTTCTGATTTCCACCTTCTTGCGTCAGGACTATTAGTTTCTCGACCAGTCCATAACAATAATTTTGTCGACGAGTACATAACAGTTATGCTCACCTCAAATCTGATTAACTGGTACTTAAATATCTGTGAAAAGAAATAATTTCGTAGAAGAAGCATTCACCGAAGACAGAATCTCAGGTGAACACAGAGAAAACATATGTGTTGATGAAAATTCCTGGTCAAGAGTAACAGCGACAACAACAACAGACAACAATCAGTATCAATAGGAGAAATGTGAAGAAAGCAACCTCCTATACCTACCTACCAACCTTCCTACCTGGAAAGCACCGTTTCAACTACAGGCCAACGGAACTGATCAAGATATCAAACCAGCGAGGATCGGGAAAGCAATGGAAGCAAGCTTTCATTACTCTCAAGTCTGTGTGAAGGTCAACAGCACTCATCGTGAAAAATAAAATCCAGACTTTCAACTCCAGTGTGAAGTCAGTGCTACTATTCAGATCAGAGACTTGGCGCCGCGTCATGAAAAGCACCTCAAAAAAACTAGAGACTTTCATCAACAGCTGCCTTCGCTCATTACCACTCAAGATCAGATGGTCGGCCAGAAAAGATTAGCAACAGGGAGGGATCTCTGACAATGAAAGAACCAACCGAGCAGGAACCGATTGTGCAACAAATATGCAAGAAGAAATGGAGGTTGATTGGATTGGCCATACTCTGAGAAAACAAACCATCAAGTGAGTGACATCACTGCAGCCATCACTGTAACGGAACCCGAACAGGAAGTGGCTAGTTGGTCGTCAGTGAGAGGGTGGGGTGACATGGAGGAGAAGGAAGTAATACGAAGAGGAAATGAAAGCATAAGGGCAGACGTGTAGCCAGGTGTTGAAAATGTTGGCGGATAACTGAACGCGCAATGGAGACGTGCGGCTGAAGCTCTGTGTTCCTCTAGGAATTAAAGGAGACAATAAATATCCATGGTCTGTCTCACTTTAATTATCTCATTCTGTTTTTATACTACTTTACACGTGAGGTAGGTATAAGATACTACAAGTTTCTTTTAACTCATTTTAAATAAGAATTACTACTCAATTTAAATAGAGCAGCATTATTCCTTTCTGTTTTTCATTGTCTTTTAATGAGATTTATTAAAAACAAAACTGCAGCAGTGAATAACATCATAGGAAAGTTTTCTTTCAGAAACACGAAAAATAAAAAATAAATATTTTTTTCTTAACATATCCTTCCGTTGATGGACAGATGGATGGATGGATGAATGGATGGATGGATGGATGGATGGATGGATGGATAGGTAGATAGATAAGATTCATTTCATCAATAATAGCAAGGTCATTCATTCATTTATCAAGGATGCAGAATAAGATGAGCCAATCATAACTCATGGAAGGAGAGTAATGCCAGAAGGTGATTGGATGAAACAGATTGGTAATTAATCTACTGCTAGAGAACTGTTGGAACTATTAAGAGTACTGGACAACTCTTTCTATGGTCCTAGTTTGGGACTCTTCAGTGGCTAGTACCCATCGGGATTCAAATCTGGATTCGTAGTAGAAAATCGTAAACAGTAGTGGCTGAATATTCTAGGAGCTAGACTTGTAACTGTGCGTCGGTGGAACAGTGGTTAGGACTCTCGCCGACCATGCACATGGTCTGGAGTTCGGTCCCTTGCTGACGCACACGTGATATCAATGGTCAGACTGCAAAATTTGGGCTACCAATATCACATTCTGAAAATTTCATACCTATACCAAAAATACGGCGTGGAAGCAAGTTGTAATCCCATAAAAATAACTTGAACGTCCTGGGTTTGAAATCCCTGGTGGGTGCGTGCCAGTGAAGAGTCTCAAACTAGGACGAAGCAGTTATCCTGGACCCTCTGACATTCCAGTACTTCTCTAACTGATATCAGCAGCTGGTGGTCAAACCAGTAAACAATGAAATCCCTGGGAACCGACACTCGAAAATTCAAATTTTATTTGTGATTGCACTTTAACATACATTGACTGGTCAGTGCATTGGATCTAATCCTCGATTTCTGTCTGTGCCACCAACAACGTAGGTGACTTTCCATCGTGGTGCACTCCAAATTGTTGTTATTAGACGGTTGGAGGCAGTCGGCACGAAATCCCGGAGCTGGATGTCATGTTTATTAGCACCCATCTGCAAGGCGTATCTGTAACCTTCAGGGAACTGATGCCACTTCTGAGATTCGAACCCGAATCACCGACCTCTGTAATCAAAAGGTATTGCCTCTGAGAGGTTCACATTTACCACTGATCTTCTGTGTAACTTTAATGCGTGTATTATTCTTTATTCGATATTTCTACTTTGAAGTTTGTGGTGCGATTGGACTGATTTTCTGGCCTAGGGTGACTAGCGCTAGACATAACTTTCCGTCTTTCACTGGACTTAGGACCACCTGGTAAACTAGAAAACCAGTAAAGTTGGAGAAGAAGAGGCAGAGAAAACTGAACTCCAAGTGAACATTGAGAAGGTGATGAAGGTACCCGACAATTAATAACAATAAGGGTTAGTCACTTTCAACGGAAGAAGTCTTAAGAAAGTCGCCAATTTCATTTACGTAACCTGGGTAGCATCTTTTAAACTAGAGGCGGTATGGGTGACGATGACGACGATGTCAAAGCTAGTCAGGATTAGACAGCAGAAAATAAACATTTTCAACAAAGAGGTCAAGTCATCATTCCTATTTGGTGTAGAGATTTAGTGCATGTATCATCGAAAGTATTCCCTGCAGCATGCAGACCTACATAAATAGCTACGTTCACTCGACATTGAAGATTAAATGGCCAATCAGAGAGGATAAACAGACAACACGGAACTATGGCAACTGACCAAACAGAAGCCTACCCCTTCCACACACTAAATGCGCAGATGAAAATGAAGATGAACTGAGCATACACTGTGGAAGTCACTGATTGACAACATCAGCTGCCAGACCGACCCTCCACGAGAACTTGAATGAGAAGCGAAGAGATGAGTGTGGGTCCAAGGATGACATGAAATAGATTGTGGGAAGAGGAGATGACAGCTTAGGGTTAGTCAGAGAACCAGCAAAAGACGACTACAGATAACAGGATCAAAATAGATAGCCTACTGAGAGTGTATCTGAACAACCTCCATTTTTTCAGTGGCATATTAATTTAGCAATAGGCTAAGGACAGTGGAGTTATATATCGTGAATTGAAGAAGGTTAGAATTCATGGGCAAGCTCACCTTGTAACCGAAGTAATTGTCGTAGATTTTGTTCACACTGGGACTATGTACACTTACTGATGAAGACTCCCAGAAGAGGACGAAATTGTTGTCCATTACGCTCTACTGGTTTCTAATAATTCCTAAACTAAAGTCATTTCATGACTAAGCTTGAGAAAAATTGGAAATAGAGATGACTACAATTAGAAACTTTTCTAAACAGCCAACTGTGCGCAATATTACAAGAATTTAAGTAGGGATAGTACACCATTCTCAAATTTGAAAACTGCGCCAGATATATTTTCAAATTTTACAGATTTAAAATAAACGGCTGTTTAGCTTAGGATGGTTAGAAGTGGATACAACGTTGTCAATACATGATAAATTGTGCATCAAAATCTTTCGTATTGTGCCTTTGATAATGAAATTTATACAACCTACGATGAAACAGCTGTCCAGTACCCCCAGCTGGTTAACCAGTGGTGCTCCAATTGATGTCACTTCATGATAAAATCCAGTAACCAGTCAATCAAATCCCTGCAAACCAACACTTAAAAATCGATGAGATGCTACTAGAAACTTGCCCTATTCAGGTAGGTAGTTACCTGGGGTTCTAGTGAGACGTCGTGACCAGTAGGGTGCAACAGGTCGGCTGTGAGGACAAATACGTACCAAAAACATTGGCTAGGGGTCGCGCTATGTCGCGAATTGGCAGAAGTTAGAATTCATGGACCAGCCATTGGATTGGTGGGTCCCATTGGCTTAATGGTCTATCAACTAGCTCTCCTTGTAATTGGAATGTTCTTGGTTCGAACCCTTTTGTTGTGGTTGAGTGCTGATGAAGACTTCCAGACGAGGATGAAACAGCTATCTAGTACTTCCAAGTGGTTTTCCAATCTTCCTCTAATCGATGTCACCATATGATGAAGTCCTGTAACCAGCCAGTCGAATCCCTGTAACCCAACATTTGAAATTTAAACACATAAAGAGTTTGTTTTATTGCTAATGTTTATCAGTGGAATGCTGGTTATTATTTTTGAATTCAGTTGGTAAATTTTACGATGAAACAATCTGTGATCACAACAGTAGTGTAGTCGGATTTATCTAAAAATTGAAAATGGGATTGATCCATTTGCTGTAATGATCCCATTAACATTAGTGCAGAAGATTTTTAGCTCAGGTGTGGATGAGTTTGATGCAGTTGTGTTATCCCTCAACTGATGGATGGTTTACTTGAGAAGCTTTCATTGCCCGTCCTACTAGGCAACATCTTCAGTGAATACTTCAACCTACTGCTGAAGTGAACTTTTACATTTCTCCACGAGTTCACTATTAGTCATCTCTCCTGGTGACCACACCTTAAACGTCGCGATTGATTGCTCTTGTTTTGTTTTCACACCCTCTAGTCTGTTGTTTCTTCTTACGGATTGGTGGGTTCCATCTCTTTGTCAATGTGCCTGTTAATTGATGATTCACTAGAATTCGAGGTTTCTGAAAATTTTCAAGTATTGGTTTTGTAGGAATCTTGTTTGATTGTATGGAGAATTTCACCATGAGCTGACATCAGTTAGAGAACCACTGGAAAACCAACTGGAAGTACTCTTCAGCTGTTTCGTCCTAGTTCGGGACTCTTCATCAGTACGCATCCACCGGGACCAACAGGGTGCAGCAGGTTGAAGATGAGGCAGTAACCCATCGAAGAAGACATTGTGAAGTGGTCGCGCTATGTCGTAAACTGGCAAGAGTTAGAATTGAAGAACCATTGGATCGGGTCCCAGTGGCTCAATGGCCTACGAGAACATTAGCCTTGTAACCAGAAGGTCCTGTGTTCAAACCCCGGTGGTTGCGTACTGATGAAGAGTCCTAAACTATGACGAAACAGCTGACCAGGCCTTCTGAAAATCTCTGGTGTTCTACCATCAAGCCAACCAACTAAATCAAACGCCACCAAGGAAAATAAAAATAAAATCATCTTACCATACATAGAGAACGTCTAAGAAATCCCTGTAAATATCTTCAAACCCCGTAGAAATTGATGTCTCACACAAACCAACAGAATCACTTCACTCAGATCTGTGTCAACCAAATGACTTGACAGAGTAGATGTTGAAGATATAATGTAGTAACAGCTCCTGTAGATAATGGATTAGTATGCTGGCATCTGAGCTGTTGCACTGGATGAAATCACACAGAAAACAAATGCCTTCTGTCATTGGAAGATAGGTGAAGACAGAGAGAAAGAAAGAAGATAAAACCAACATCATCTACAACATAAACATCTGTAAAAAATTATATTTGTAAAATCTCAGCGAGATTGAAATGAGTAATTCCAACGTTTCCCACGTTCGGCAATCTGGTCCGAACTTCTTCAGGAAAATTAATCGAAATTAACATAACAGAAGTTTATATATGTAAAAGGAACATCTTTTGTTTTTAAAGACTTTGTCCAATCATGAGTCATAAAACAAATATTAACAAGTATAATAAACAAAATTGTACGAGTTGTGATCAAAATTTCACCTCGGACTTACAAATATTGATCTAATTTGTTAAACACTTTCAACACAGTGTGTATGTGTGCGCGCGAATAAACAGTTGTAAAACAATGTCTTAACGTCTCCATGAGTAGATATAGACAGTCAGGAACTTTGATCAATTATTATTAGTTAGTGGTACATATCCATTCTTATTTATTAATCAGGATTTCCTATGCATCAGCCAACACACATCACACCTTCATGTCTGTTCAAACTGTTAGTATCTAGAATTTTATGATTAGACGTGTTTTCAAAATTATGGTGTTTAGGATTAGTTAGAGTTTAGTTGAAGCAACCTGTCAAACTTATGACTTTGTCTCACTCGGCGCCCAAATATTTTAGAACTATTCTGTCAAATCTTGACTACAGTTCATTTGATTTATTTTGTAATCGAATTAAATTAACAAAGAAACTATGTAATTGGCACAATCATCGTGTTTCCACTCTCCGGTGTCGGCAACAGAATGCGTATCCTAAATTCGTAGCTGTCCAGTCACCTGACAACTTCAGTAGGTAGAATAAAGCAGCTCAATTTTCAGAAAGAAGACAAAGTAATAAGTTTGACAGGGTGCTTCAACTGAACTCTAATCCTAAACACCATAATTTTGAAAACACGTCTAATCATAAAATTCTAGATGCTAACAGTTTGAACAGACATGAAGGTGTGATGTGTGTTGGCTGATGCATAGGAAATCCTGATTAATAAATAAGAATGGATATGTATCACTAACTAATAATAATTGATCAAAGTTCCTGACTGTCTATATCTACTCATGGAGACGTTAAGACATTGTTTTACAACTGTTTATTCGCGCACACACATACACACTGTGTTGAAAGTGTTTAACAAAATAGATCAATATTTGTAAGTCCGAGGTGAAATTTTGATCACAACACGTACAATTTTGTTTATTATATTTGTTAATATTTGTTTTATGACTCATGATTGGACAAAGTCTTTAAAAACAAAA
Source organism: Trichobilharzia regenti (assembly GCA_944472135.2). Taxonomy (NCBI): domain Eukaryota; kingdom Metazoa; phylum Platyhelminthes; class Trematoda; order Strigeidida; family Schistosomatidae; genus Trichobilharzia; species Trichobilharzia regenti. The sequence goes on from OX235265.1 coordinate 6,320,184, forward strand.
GATGTTCCTTTTACATATATAAACTTCTGTTATGTTAATTTCGATTAATTTCCCTGAAGAAGTTCGGACCAGATTGCCGAACGCGGGAAACATTGGAATTACTCATTTCAATCTCGCTGAGATATTACAGATATAATATTTTTACAAATGTCTACTTCTCACTCGGCGCCCAAATGTTATAGAACTATTCTGTCAAATCTTGACTACAGTTCATTTGATCTACAAAATAAATTGCAACAATCGTGAAAAACACTGCATTTGTCAAAGTGGACGCCATCTTCATCTCTGCATCCATGATCAAAAACTAGCCGTCAAAAGACATGACATCCACTCCCTCATATCATTCACTGCGCACAGGCAACCAAGGACACCATACATTCTGGGACAATGTTCAAATGTTAGTCAGAGGAAGCACTAAGAAGGCTAGAGTAGTTTTAGAAGGCTGCTTGGTATTCCAGTGAATCGGCAGTTAACAGGCACATCAACATACATAAAAATCTACCAATCTATATGAAGAAACTCTCGTGCATTGAGACTCAAATTTCATCTCATGGAGACAATCAATACCAACACAAATAGATTAGAGTGTGTGTGTGTGAACACATATAAAACGGCCAGTCAAGACAATCAAGGTGACTAGGAGAGATCAGGAGACGAATAAACTCGTGGAGAAATTTAAAAGCTCACTTTAACAAACTGAAATATGCTCTGAAAATGTTGCCTAGTAAAGCAGTGAGAGCTTCTCAAGTAAACCATCAACCAGTTGACGGAGAACACAAGCTACGTCAATATAACAATAGTGTGAATAAATGAAAGGTGAGTCAAGGAACCTGGAGAATTAAGCTTCCAGAATAGTCTGAATTTTCATTGATATATTGTAGTATAATTGCTATGACCGAAAAGTCCTTCCTTGATGTCGACTTTGGCTTTGAATCTGACAATGATCCAGCTATCTTCAATGACCAGAATGAATGTTTCTCAAGATCCTACGATAACAAAAACGATTCGTTTGGCTGGCTAGGGAGTTGCCAAAATGGAGTCTGACGAATGAGGAGATGACAGTAGTAAAGTGTTGCCTTCATATGACCAGAAAGCCAACTATACTACCTCACAGCTCTGAAGGAGAGAGGGTTTAAAAAGTGAGACCACAAAGCCGTACATCCCGACTTACCCTGAGGAGGTCGATAGTCAGATATAAGGTTTTCAATCAGACATAACTACAGAAGTCACTTCTAGCAGCCCTGGACTCTGTAGTTGCACAACACTAGTGGTAAATGTCTTCATTTGAGTAAAGTAATTAAAAATTACAGTTTGCCATACTTATGATCCCTGTAATTCATTGATTTATTGATTTTCCTTCATTTTTTCTTTCTCTTTCTTCTCTTTTTTTAGCTTTTATTCGAAAAATTTCATGAAGCCTTGAAAGAACAAGCCGAACCATTGAAAAAACTAATTGCTATTGCTGATCGTGATGGAATGTTTTTAAATGAACATCTTGCATCTATATTATATGATAAATTAACATTTTATCAAAGCTTATATCGATCACAAAGAGACAATTATCTTTTAACAATTTAAAACAATAAAAAACATGTGACATTGGGAGATTTCAAAAACACAAAGAATAAACAAATATCCTTTTAGGCATTGAATATTGAACATTGATAACCTTGAAAACCTTGACAACGTAAACATATGCATATGTTTAATGCGTTAAAACAAATTCCATGAATACGAATAGGATTTTAACATTTTAATATGTTGCCTTCCTTTTTTTAATTTTCAAAATAGAATTGAATTTTTGTTTATTTCGCTTTACGATTTCCCATGAGAAATTTGTAAGCGAATACGACAGTCTCTCTATTGAACTGATCACAAGCAATGCGCAGTAAAAATAGCACATTTTTAGAAGGAGAGAAGAGAAAATAACTACAGGCAGATTGCAATAGCTTTGGTGACTGGTGGCTTACATTAATTCTCATTGGTTAATTCGCATTTTCAGGTATTGATCTTTTTGTAGGGATTTTGTTTGATTGGTTGGAGGATTTCATCATGAGATGACCTCAGTTGCAGATGCATCATAAAACCAACCAGAGAGTACTGGACAGCCAGCTGTTTCGCCCTAGTCTGACACTCTTCATCAGTGCGTACACACTAGAAAAGGGTTGAATCCAGGACCTTTTAGTTACAAGGCGATCTAGCCCGTAGACCATTAAGCCACTGAAACCGATCCAGTGGCAGGCTCATGAATTCTAACTTCTGTAATTGGTGTCAGCTCGTGATGAAATCCTCCAAACAGTTATCATTTTCACACTACTACAGGCAGATGGGCTGATTAGCTAGAGACGGTGAGTACCAATACAGAATGCTTTCCCGATAAAAGAAATTGATCTGGTCAAATTAAAACTTGCAGAACGTCAGGAGAACTTAATTTCAATTGTAAATCAGGAGTACAAAAGGATGAAAGCATCAATAATAATATTATGATAATACTAAAGTTTTATTTCAGACAACAGGGATCTCTGACAGCAAACGAACCAATCCAGCAGGAACCCATTGTACAAAAAATATGCAGGAAGAAACAGAGGTGGATTATGGCCATTCTCTGCGGAAACCATCAAGTGACATCACTAGACAAGCAATCGCTTGAGTGGAACCCAACAGGAAGTGGCGAGTTGGTCGTCAGTTCGAGGGTGGGGTGAAATGCAGGAGGCGGTGATGTGAAGAGAAGATGAAAGCATGTGGAGCCAGGTGAAATCGTTGTCGGAGAACTGAACACGCAACGGAAGCATCAGGCTGAAGCCTTATGTTCCTCTAGGAACTAAAGGAGACAATAATAATAATTTTGGACAATATGTGAACAAATATTACAGAAATTTTCAGCGCATTTAGTTCCAAAATGCTTTCCTCTTCATATAGAATTTACAGGTAAAGCAATAATCTGAAGTACATTATTTGTCGTAGTGTTGCTGCATATGTAGAGAGAACCGATTCTGTGCATTTTTGTTCAGCCGCTTCGGAAATTGCTTAGCGTATAATGGGAAACTCATTAAATAAGCCTTCACGATTTCATGTATTGATCATTCGATATGACTGGACGATTACAACAACAATAAGAAGTTCAGAAAAGATTTTAAACAGCATTATGATACATGGAAATTCTGATAACCCAATGATTTAAGCAGGCCGCCGGATACAGTCAATGCAACAACACACTAAGGACTTTGAACCTGATAACGCTACCTTTCGAAATAAGACTATAGCTTATTGTTGTTTTTTGTTCCCTTGGGTTCCTAGTGGAACACAGGACTTCGACTGCACGTCTCCACTTGCCAATTCTGTATTCTGCTGTACTTTTAACCTGCATCCATGTTAGTCAGTCCATTCTGTTTCAACTCCTCCTCACAACATCTCCATGTCACCCTTGCACTGACGTCCCACACGCCGCTTCCCTTTCGGCCTGGTTCCACTCGAGCGATGGCCTTACGCGTGATGTCACCCAGCGGTCTCCTCAGCCGCGAGTGTCCGACCCATCTCCATTTTCTTCTGCATATTTGTTGGTTGGCGATTGGTTCTTGCTTTGTTTGTTCCCATAGTTTCCAATAGTTGGTGATTCTTTCCGGCCCGGCCATCTGATCTTCAGTATAAATCCGCCAATTTTCTCATCCATATAGAAGAACTGACTGACTTCACGTTTGTATTGAAAATCTGACCGGATTTTGTTGTTGATGCTGGCTGAGTGACGAAGATTTCCAGATTGGTTGTTTCATGTTGATGAATGTGTTCCTCGCTCACCTTCCCGATTCTCGCTGGATTTGACATCCTCGTCCGTTCCGACTGCCTGTAGTTGAGACAATGCTCCCTAAATCAGTGAGTAAAAGAAGTAACCTCTTTCAAATCCCTCCCATTGATTGTGATTGGCGCTGGATGTTGCTGTTGTTGGTTGGTTATTTTCATAACCTCTGTCTTGTCTATGTTCACTTAGAGAAGACGGAGCTTATACTTAGCTAGTTTTCTATTGGTTAATTAGAATGTTCTATGACCAACTGCATGAATTCATTGATTTATTTGTATTACGTTGCATTTATTCGCGCAATACATTTCGAACTCAGTCTGATAAAAACATTCACTTGTCAAATCACAATTTATATGAAAAATGAGAAGCCATTTAGAATAAAAACAAAGATATGAGAGATTGAATAATTTATGGTGCCTGAGGGACTGGTTGATTGAATTGAGAAGCTTTCGCTGTCTCTGCCACCTCTTCTAGACAACATCTTCAGTTCAACTTTCAGTATGGAATGGAGTCATTTGAATTCTCCATGAATAATGAGATAATTGTATCCCATGGCAACTACTGTCATGTCTGGTTGTTAATTTACGTCTCTAGTCTTCATTTTCTATTAACTTGCAGTTCGAACTTTTTTGTCACATGTGATTTAATTTTCATTAGCTGGTAAATTTGGACATTAATAATGTGTGTTTGTGAAATGCTTATTCATTAGAGTACCAGGATTCGAGGAATTCCCTGGCATTACTTTCGGTGTTTCCTCTGTCTAAAATAGGTCAGAGACTTGGCGCGTCATAAAGAGCATCTCAAACAAACTACAGACCTTCATTAACAGTTGTCTTCGCTCAATGCTCAAGATCAGATGGCCGGCCAGAAAATGTCAGCAACAGAGGTTGCTGGGAGCGAACGAACCAGGAACCGATTGTAAAACAAATAGGCAGGAAGAAATGCCGGTGGATTGGATTGGCCATACTCTGAGGAAACCATCAAGTGACATCACTAGACAAGCCATCGCTCGAGTGGAACCCGAAAGGGAAGCGGGGAGTTGGTCGTCAGTGTGAAGGTGACTTGGAGGAGGTCATGTGAAGATAAGATGAAAGTATGTAGGCAGACTTGGAGCTGGTGAAAGCGTTGGCAGAAATCCAAACGCGATGGAGACATTTGGCTGAAGCCCTATGTTCCTCAAGGAATTAAAGGAAATAATAATAATAGTAATAAAATATCTACGTTAACCCAATTATGCCAAGTAATCCACAATGGGAAACTCATGAAAACCTTCGAATTGAAGACGAGAGTAGGACAAGGCTGGCTCGCTGCCTACTATCTCCACTGATTTTTCTGATTCCGGTGGACTCGATAATGCGGCAGGCAGCGACCTTGGCAACGAGGAGAAAGGCATAAAATGGAACAACACAAAAAAACTTGGACGATCTGCATTTGCCGATGATATATGTCTGATTTCCACTAACTGGAAAATATGCAAGTGAAAAGCAACAAGTTGGCAGAAGAAGCATCCAGAGAAGAAAAGACTTCAAGTGAACATAGAGAAAACAGATGTGGCGATGAAGATTCCTGGACAACAGCAACAGAGACAAATACAACAACAACAGACAACAATCAGCATGAATAACAGAGATGTGAAGGAAGCAACCGCATTCACCTACCCACCTATCTGGGAAGCATCATTCAACTACAGGCGGACGAAACTGATGGGGATAGCAAAGCGCGGATCGAGAAAGCAAGGCAAAGCAAGTCTTCACTACTCTCAAGTCTGTGTGGAGATTAACAGCATTCAGCATAAAAATGAAAATAAGGACTGGTTTTTCAACTATACAGATCAGAGACTTGGCGCCGCGTCACGAAAGGCACTTCGAACAAACGACACACCTTCATTAACAGCTTTATTCAATACGTATCTGATTTGCATATGGTTATCATAACCCATTGGCTAATAAGCGCCAGACTACTAGTATACTGGTGGCCATTGATTTAAATAATGTCACCAGCCAGCTCAAGATTATTTCAGGAAGTTTCAACGTCAGTAAAAGTTAAAATTCATGAGTCATCGAATCAGGTCCCAGTAGCTGAATGATATACGAGCTCGCCTTGTAACCGGAAGGTCCTGGGTTCGAATCCCAGTGGATGCGTACTGCCGATGATCCCAAACTAGGATGAAACAGCAGCTGTCCAGTACTCCCTGGTTTTCAATGGTTCTCTAACTGATATCAATCTGTGATCAACTCGTAAAAACAAAACTAACCCTTACAAACCAAACTATATAAAATATTTCTACATATTTAATCCCCGATTGCATAAACGATTATTCATCATATTAGTGATCATCCCACTAGATTTTTAAACTTAACATCCTGTCTATTTTTGTTATTTCTACATTTCTAACCCCCAATTGCTCAATATGTGAACCTTCTCAGTAATTTTGATGCTACTTGGTTTGAGTTTTATCCGTTCCCCTGTTTAATATGGCATTTCTAATTCCTAGTGTAGGAAGTCTAGGCCACGCCTAACTATCCATCCATCTTTTTTTCCGGACTTGGGACAGACTGAAAAACTAGCTAGTAAGCTAGTAACCAACTAGACGAGGATGACATATAAACAATAACCCTAATTAATTTTTATTTCTGTCTGAAATAGTCTGAAAAATGTACACACGCTCACACACACACATACAAAGTAATTGCATATAATTGCGCTTGTACAGTTAAGAGTACGACTTATTCTAATAATAATAATAATAACAATAAGCTTTATCCCAAAACAGTACTTGTAATACAGAATGGAATTCTCAGCATTTCACTACATACAGTATTGCATCCAGTTTGTACATGAACAATAAATAAAATTCTACATAGATTAAGGGTAATCTCAGCAATCCAGGAAAGAGTAAGCAAGGGTGAAGATTAAAGGAGAATAGGTAATATACACGAGTTGAGAAACTGTAAGATGAGGAGTGGTTAGGTTATGCCTGAGTGCCTTAACTTCTTAGTGTAAAAAGTCAGACTAAAAATATTCTTTTAGAAATCGCTAAGACATTGGAAGACCAGGCTAGATCAGAAGAAAGAATTAATTCAAGACATGCTTAACTTTAGACTTGATTTCTATATCAGTATCATCAATTTTGCAATGATCATAGAAACCAACAGCTTCATTTAACTATCGTTTACATCGGAAACTGAAATTAACAGTCTGATATTTGGAAGGATTTAGTTTATGGCCGTTAGACGAAGACCATTCGCTAACTTCTGATAGATAGGATAGATTCCCTTTTTGTGATATCCAGGTTATTATTTTTTTCCTTTCTGTCTTACATATCTCCTATTTAAAATCCTGACAAATCTTACTTTCCTTTACTCTGCCTTTGTGTACTATATGGATAGTTTTGTGACATCCTCAACGAGTGCACTCCCATGTAAAGTTTTATGTTTAAACTTAGTCAGTCAGTCAGTCAGTAGTTTGTCGTTTGGAATAATATTCCGAAACAGTACTTGTGATACAGAATGGAATTCTCAGAATTTTACTACAGTATATTGGATCCAGTTAGTACATTAACAATAAATAAAAGTCTACATAGATTGAGGGTGATCTCAGTTCGTTATGACAACAACATATTGGCATGTCGGTAGCAAAGCCAAAATTGAACAGAGTGTTTGAAGGCGTTAGAAAAGTAGATACTAACTAGCATATTTACTGGCGTAAACAGAAGAAAGAAACAAAGCAGCACATAACAGAGAGAAAGAAAAGGAAAAGAAAGAAATAAAACGTTGTACCTATAAATGATATGAGGAGTTGGAAAGACCAGATCCAGTTGTTCTACTGACTATTTAATAAGTTATAGGTATCACGCCTAATGCTTTCTTCTTTATCGCACAGAACACGAGCTAAGTAGGGTATGGTTGAGTTGGGTTTTTGTACTTACTAGTGCGAGTATATAGTTTTCTATATATAGGCTTCTGGTCCTTCCATGATGTGAGATACAAGGAGATTTGAATGAAGAGGGTGTTGTGAATTACATAAAATAGATTTACCCCATTTTTCACATGAGTCCATGTGCCTGTCGACCAGAATATCAAAAAGCTGGTTAAGTGGCGCGTTGCTTACCCTGCTGACAACTTTTAACATCCTGTGTAATAAGGTATAGTCTTTCTTCAGTAGCCCTGGAAAAACTAAGGGGGAACAATAGAGAATAATAAGAAGGATGCAAGAGTTAACGAATCGTAGGAGTAAGGGTTGGGTTATTCCAGAATGTCTTAACTTCTTGATGTAGAAGGTAAGACGGAATATTTCCTTAGAAATCATCAAGATACGAGACGACCAGGAAAGATCAGCAGGTAGGATGACGCCTAGGTATTTAATTTCCGACTTGGTTTCTATTTTAGTGTCATCTATGTTGCATACCTCGTGAGTGCTAAGCACCAGTTTGTTTAGGTCAGTCAGATTTGTGCCTAAAGCTGAAATTGACTGTTTGGCGTTTGGAGGGGTTGAAGGTAAGACCGTTTTCCTTGGATCATTGGCTGATTTCTGATTAAAAAGCCATTTAGTTTGGAGCAATTCTTTTGACATTTGACAGGCAAAGATACAGTCAGGTCGTCAGCATATGCGACAAAATTAATGTCATCTGAAGATGATGGTAAGTCATGTAGAAAGAAAGAAAGAAAGAAAAGAGAAGTGGGGAGAGTACAGCACCTTGGGGACACCAGCTTCAGTGAGCACAGCAGAAGAGGATTTACCTTTGTATACGGTATACTGGTATATTCTCCATTCAAGAGATTCTTCGCTAAATACTCAGAGCGAACAATTGTCGCTTTCAATAAATTCACCACCATTGTCTCCCGTTTTACAATATTTTGGTAATGGATTTCAGCCAACTAGCACGTTTGTCACACAAATACGACCATTAATTTTGATACCCCATAATTACTAATCTGCTGTTATTCTACGTTAAAAATGTATCCGCCGCTGCATACCTGGCTATCTTTTTTATTGTAACGACCACAAATATTATAGTTGTTTTATAATTGTAAGAACCTGAAGAGGAGAAACTATTGAAAAGAATATTCTTCGTTCAGATTGACTTTTAATTCATGCGATATGGGAATATTTCACACTATCAAATTGTAATCATAGTTTAATGTCAAGTGGCAAAATAATTAATGTCATATATAGAATAATACAACATGAGGTGTATAGATTTTGGAAAGGGATAGTAGACGAATATAAAATGTTACATAACATGGTGTGAAATTTGATAAGATGGAATTCAATATTGTAAAAATAAAAATAAAAAGTATACAAATGAATAATTTTGGGTTTAAAATGACAAGCGGGTCAAGTGGAAAAAATTCAGAGTGAGAATAGTAATAATAATAATAATCGTAATAATAAGGGAACGGTACATAGAATAACTAAATAAACAAATTCACAACAAAATATTTAGAGCGAACAAATGTCGTTTTCAAAAAATTCTCATTCAAGCTCTACAATTATAAATCCATTAATCTAAGCACACACTAGCCAGTCAGTAAAGGCAAATTAGAATCATATCAGAAGACGGTGTATTGTGGAACAAGTATAAGTAAGATTGGATGGAACAATAGTCAGTTAACTTTTTGCATATGCATAGTCAATGAGAACATGGGACAAAATGAGATGAAGTAACTTAATTTAATGACGTGTGTGTGTATATACATGAAAATAGTCAACGGAAAATACAGGTTTCAAGAGTGAGTGTAATCAGGCTGTGTGTGAGACAATATGAAAATAAACCAACGAATGGGGCGGTCTAGACATAAGCTCAAGGTTAAAAATAACAGCAATAAGAATGATTGTAAACTAATAATAACGATGATAAGGTGTAAAATTACAAGTACGATTGGTGAATGATTATCACATAATAACAATAATGAATATAATGAAGTGGAATGAATAGGATTTTGTAAATACGATAGCAAGTTAGAAAAGCCCTACTTAAACGTAAGGTCAATAGCAGAAATCATAAGAAAGGTCAGGAAATCATAAAAGTCGAAAAGAACGTTTGTCAATGAAACAGAGGAATAGAAGAAGAAAAGACAAAAGAAAATTGTGAAAGGAATTCATAGTGTTAATGGAGGATTTGTTGGCTTCAATGTAGGCCAAGGTAAACAACATAGAGGTTGAACATACTTCTTCTGTATGCAAAGAGATGGTCTTCTGGTATTATAATTGCAGCTGCTTCAGCTACTGATAGAAGACATAGTCCAGCTCCTCTAGATAAATTACCAGGAACGCGGCAAATAACTGAGAACGCTTGGTCAAGTTTCATCGGGTGTCCAGTATCAACCAAGTGGGCTAAGACTGCACTATTTATACATTTGGTTACTTCTTTACTCAACCATACAGGTACATGTTCATGCGCAGGCATGGATAAAGCCCTCTGAATACGGCCAATATCATCTTTAGATGATTATTGTAACAAGAAAGGAAACACGCACACACACACACACAAAATTTCCTTTTCATCTTGTTTTCTTTGACGCACACATCATCTAAAATAATGTTAAATTGTCCGCTTATGTGTACTATTCAATGTTTAAAATATATATGTGTTTTTAGGGGTGGGATGAAGGAGGTTTCTAATAGTGCCTTTCTTTGTTGGTATTAGATGGTTGGAGGTAATTGGCCAAAGGAAGCCTTGTCTGACCTAGGTTTCGTGCTAGTTAGCACTCATCAGCAAGGCATATCTGCAACCTTGAAAGAACTCATGTCCCTCCCTTTTGAGATTGGAATCCGCGTCACCCAGTGAGAGCTGCAGTCAGAGCTATTCGGGCTGACTCTCGATTGACCTCCTGTAAGACTGTGTTGGATACTTTGATTGGACTAGTGTGACGTATCTACTCCTTTGTTTGGTTCAGACTGAATCCTATCAGTAAAGTTTGAAATATGGTCACCATGCCGCTAGATGGCTCGGCATCACGGTGCACTCTAAATTGTACAGAATCATTCAGACCACATAATGATATCAATTTGAGAACTATCGAAAACCAGGAAGTACTAGATAGCTGTTTCAGCTTAATTTGGTAACGTCATCTCTGGCTGCAGCTCTCACTGAGTGACGCGGGTTCGAATCTCAGTCGGTGGAACATGAGTTTCTTCAAGGTTGCAGATACACCTTGCTGGCTGACTGGTGAGTGCCAACCTGCATGAAACCTAGGTCGTGCAAGGCTTGCTGTGTGGTCGATTGCCTCCAACCATCTAATACCAGCGATTCACAGTGCACCGTGATGGTGAGCCACTTAGTGGCATGGTGGCCACATTGCAAGCTTGACTGATAGAATTCAGTCTCTGAATATTGATACCAGCTTTGTAAATTTTCCAAAAGGTAACTTGAAAATGGCCCCTTATACATTGGAAAGGATACTGTCCTAAAGTGGCTTCTTAAGCTCAATCCTGGTAAGTCCAGTGGCCCTGATGAACTCCACCCACGTATATTAACAGCATTGGCTGAAAGCATAGCCGAGCCATTGTCGGTAATCTTCAATATGTCTCTGGACCAGTCTAAATGTCCAAAGACTAGAAAGATGCCATCATTAGTCCGGTCTTCAAAACCGGATCTAGAAACTTAGTTCAGAACTATCGTCCTGTTAGTTTGACCAGTATTGTTGTTAAACTACTAGAAAGAATAATTCGTGATGCTATCATTCAGTTCATTGAAGGGAACAAACTTTTCGCTGTGGAACAGCACGTTTTTAGAGCAGGTCATTCTTGCTTGACCAACCTTCTTTTGGCCAGAGAAAGTTGGGCAAGCTCAGCTGATGCTAATATACGGTGGATGCCATATTCATAGACCTTAGCAGACGTTTGACAGGGTTTCTCATTCAGGTCTTCTAGTAAAGTTAGGTAGTCTGGGAATCAATAAAGTGGTTACCAACTGGATTCAAGACTTTCTAAAGGACAGAAGACAAAGAGTACGAGTTAACGGGGTTTTATCAACATGGGAATCGATTAGAGTGGCGTTCCTCAGGGTACAATTCTAGGCCCACTTCTTTTCCTGATTTATGTTAGTGAGATTCCATCGGTAGTTAAGTCATCCTGCTTACTGTTTGCTGATGACATCAAGATATGGAGGGCTTTGCACGATGACAGTGATCAACTTGCTTTGCAGGAAGATTTAAACTTGTTAAGTGATTGGTGTAAGCACCGGGCCTTGGAGACTAACTTAAGCAAGAGTTAAAAACATTTATTTCCCGATACGAATTTAAAACAAGCAATAAAGGTTAATAAAGCAGGATTTAATGAATTCATCAAATTTCGGTAGAACTCGTCACCTGAATACTCTACATACACGGATATATATACTTTTGAAATTACATTGGGAGATATAAGACTGATAAGTAAACAAACTACATTGAATTAATCATGCAGAAAGACAGGTGACAATGTTTTCCAGGTCATGTTCAAATAGATAAGGGGAGAGAGAGTATGAAGATCAATCAATCATTTGAGGCCTACACGAGCGAATCTTTACCGTCTTGCTGAATCACATTTGTCTTCTAAACAGATGAAATCAGTAATTTATGCCTTTGTCAAGCAAACTGATCATGTACAAAATGATTAAATTGTATGTTATATTAAATTCACTAAATATCTGCATGCCACATCAAAAAAGACAAAAGAATCAGAAGAAAGAAACTGAAGAAGTCACTTTATCCGGAACCGCCAAATGAAATTTTCCCAGTGGATATATCTAATTATGTTCATAATTTATCTGATGTTTCCCTATCAAAAGAACAAGCAGAAATTCTGTCATTGGGATTCAAATTCTGTGTTCCCATGAAGAAGATAAAGCAAATCGATATCGAATGCCAATTCGAAAATCTTTATGATCAACTTATGGGGCTACATGCCACGTCCAGTGACAGCGAAAGCTGGTTGAAAGCAAAGATGGTTGATATCGCTCATCAATTTCGAGTCATGCCGACCAATCAAAAGTCGCATATCACCAAAGAACACTGGCGATCTTTAAACAAGCTTCGAAAAGACAAAAATCTTGTTATCCTACAAGCTGATAAAGGACAAAGTGTAGTGCTAATGAACAAGATAGATTATCTCGAAAAAATGCATCAAATTCTCGCCGATGAATCTAAATTCAAATTGGATAACCATGCAAAAGACCAAACGTTATCAACCGAAAGGAAAATTGTGCAGCATCTACGACAACTCTTCAAAAATAAATACATAGACGAAAACACATATAGAAATATCAAACCGATTGGGTCACAAATCCCAAAACTATACGGACGCGTAAAAATACACAAACCAGGAGCGCCGTTAAGACCCATACTCTCTATGATAAACTCGCCGTACCACAGACTAGCACAGTGGTTATGTGAACTGTTGCAGCCATTGTTGAAACGTTTCGGAACACATATAGTCTCTGATTCATTTCAATTTGTCAATCAAATTAAAGATTTCAATGTATCCGATAAGCATTTGGTCTCTTTCGATGTTACCTCCCTTTTCACAAATGTGCCAGTTGTTGAGACTATCGACTTCATATGTAAAGAAGCTGAAGACATACCCATTCCAACATCGGAATTGAGGAAATTACTACTTTTATGTACTAAAAATGTCCAATTCCAATTCAACGGGCGTCTGTTCCGTCAAGTTGATGGTGTCGCAATGGGAAGCCCTTTGGGACCACTTTTCGCCGACTTATTCTTGTCACGCCTAGAAACCGGTGCTTTGCAGCAAAACAAGAAACAAATGTATACCTAAGATATGTTGATGACATTTTTATTGTCTGTGAAAGCAGATCAAAAGCGGAAGACATGTTGATAAAATTCAATTCATGCCATCCAAATCTCAATTTCACAGTAGAACACGAGGAAAACGATACTATGAAATTCCTAGACGTTTTTCTAGCCAAAATGAATGATGGCACAATCGAAAGATCTATATTTAGAAAGTCTTCATGGACAGGACAGTACATGCATTTCAAGAGCTTTGTCCCAATCCAGTACAAAAAGAACCTAGTCAGAACACTGTTCAATAGAGCACGGAAAATTTGTTCTGACAGTACTATTGAACAGGAAATAAAATCTCTGAAGGATATTTTATCTAAGAATGGATATCCTGAGAAGTTCATTAATAAATACTCCAAAGAAACTACCCCCGCAAAACAATTCAAACAGTTCCAAAGAAACCTGTTATATCAATTTACCGTTCAAAGGAGATGACGTACAAGAAGTAGTGAAACGAAGACTCGACAAAGCCATCAAGAGAACTTATTATGCTGCAAAACTTGTTATCCTTAACACCACCAAGCGAGTGCTTCAACAATCTGGGAAAGACCAGTCGCCAATCCTCGACACTTCAAACTGCATATATCAATTTGAGTGTGTTTGTGGCAGCAAATACATAGGTCGTACGGAAAGGCGATTGTCTACTCGCATGATGGAGCATTTGCCAAAATGGTTGAAAACAGCTGAGTTCAAAGTGCCAAAATCCTCAATAACAAAACATCTTGTAGATTACGGACATGATATCGACGCAGTCAAGTCATTTACCATTGTCAGCAAACAAAGAAACAAGAAGATGCTTGCAATTGCAGAGGCTTGTGCAATTCGAATTTATAAACCAGCTCTCTGTATACAAAAGGAGATGGTCGTAACTCTTAATCTACCATGGTAATACGTTTTATTCTCTACTTGTTATTATTCTACCTCTTCTTCTTACTATTATTGTTATTATTATTACCATTATTATTATTCTTGATTCTAAAACTATGCTTTATCAGTAAGATTATCTTAACTCACTTCAACACTATTAAAACTGTTATTATAACTATTACTATTGATATTAGTCTGTTTGCAATTCTCGTTATATTCCCTAATGACTAATTGTTTATCTAAGTGATGTAATTGAAGCGTAATGCAATTTATCTTAATTTTGATCTCTCATACTCTCTCTCCCCTTATCTATTTGAACATGACCTGGAAAACATTCGCACCTGTCTTCTGCATGATTAATTCAATGTAGTTTGTTTACTTATCAGTCTTATATCTCCCAATGTAATTTCAAAAGTATATATATCCGTGTATGTAGAGTATTCAGCTGACGAGTTCTACCGAAATTTGATGAATTCATTAAATCCTGCTTTATTAACCTTTATTGCTTGTTTTAAGCAAGAGTGTAGTTATGCATGTATCTCATAGTCACGTGCACAATTACTCAATGAATGGCATTACTCTCCCAGTGGTCACTGAGTACAAGGACTTGGGAGTGGTTGTGCAGCATGACTTGAAAACAGCAACAAACTGTAGAACTGCAGCCACTAAGGGTTTTCGAATGTTATGGGCCATACGCAAGGCTTTTGCGAACTTTGACGCTGATATATTTCGCATATTATATCCGACTTATATCAGACCTCATTTGGAATATGGGATCCAGGCAGCGAGCCCGTGTTTCAAATACGAAATAGACTTATTAGAAAGGGTGCAAATAGTAGGAACTAAGCTAATAAAGGGTTTCTCAACCCTGTCATATGAGGAGAGGTTAAGTCGACTGGGTTTATTTCCACTGTCATACAGACAACTTAGGGTGACCTAATACTAGCATACCGTATCCTAAGAAATGATTTTGGAGCTAATTTATCTAAATTATTTCTTCCTTCTAGCACCAAACAATTGCGAGGACATCACCTCAAGGTTCAAAAACCACGGTCGAATCGTCTGCGTCTGGAGATCCGTTTTTCGCATCGAATTGTGAAACATTGGAACTCCCTACCGGAACACGTCGTATCAGCGCCATCCGTTGATTCATTCAAGGCGAGACTGGACCTCCTGTATGCAATAAATCGAAGGATTAACACAGGCATATAGCCTACTATCCTAAATAAATTGTAAACTGTAAACTAAAGATAGGACTAGACACATTACACTATTTACTGACAAATTTCCAATCAAAAATACATTGCTTTGTTTATAAGTGTGGAGGGAAGCGCTTACTACATATCGATAGATGAATACGGCACATAAATTAAAATTTGATGTCAACAATAAAAATGCAAAATTGTATGACACATGAATTCGTTAGACATGAAGTTGTTATGTCATTCAGTGAAAATAGGGAACTAGGAAAGATGAGAAAATGTTTTGGTGTATTCGATTAGCTGAAGAGAGCAGAAGAAGGGAGAAACTCTGAGGAAGCATACATGGAACGGACGACTAACTAATTTTTACAATTGGGTGCCTATTTCCAGGAAAACGAACCCAATTCATTCACTCTGCTTTAGGATAAGGAAAATTTGCACTTCTGATTGCGTTGACTCAGAACTTGACTTCTTAAAAGCCACACTCGTAGAAAATGGTTACCCTAACCGATTTATTGACAGTAACATGAAAGATAAGCAGTCTAAACTGGTCACCGACTCAGTTCCAAAGAAAACCTTATTCATGAACTTGGAATTCAAAGGTTCAGATCAAGCTTCAGATATGCTCGAAAACCGTCTCTCTAAAACAGTCAGTAAGACGTTCTTTGCAGCAGAATTACATATGACGCTGTTCACCAGCCGCAAGTTGTTCTCTACCTCTGTAAAAGATAAGCTCCCCCGTCTGGCCGCCTACATATGCATCTACCTATCAGTTCACCTGCTCTTGTGGAGCAAGATACATTGGCTGTAGTCAGAGGACGCTGCTTTCTACACAGATACGAGAACATATTCCAGATGCATGGTTTTACAAGGGATAAAGGAAGTGTGTTTGTGCGTAGCTCTATTCTAGAACACCTAATCGACTTCTGTCACTCGGTCATCCCTGACCATGATTTCAAGATCGTACATCGAATCAATGATAATTTCCCGTGTTTTCTTCGTTACAGACTTCTAAAGACAGCTGAGGCCTTGGCAACGCATGACTTTAAGCCAGCCAGACCTTTGTGTACAAAAGAAGTATGTACAATGCCTACTTCTGCCTTGGCCGTAGAGGGATAGACATTTATTTATTTTGTTTATTTAATTATTTTATGTACTTTTCCCTTATTACTACGATTATTTTTATTATTATTATTATTAATATTCTCACTCTGAATTTTTTCCACTTGACCCACTTGACATTTTAAACCCAAAATTATTCATTTGTATACTTTTTATTTTTACAATATTGAATTCCATCTTATCAAATTTCACACCATGTTATGTAACATTTTATATTCGTCTACTAATCTTATAATTATGCACCCCTTTCCAACATCTATACACCTTATGTATTATTCTATATGTGACATCAATTATTTTGCCACTTGACATTAAACTATGATTATAATCACAAATATTTTAATTGCATTTCATACTATTATTATTATTATTGTGTAATGTATTCACACCTTTGACTTAATTCCCTTATCGGATATAATTTCTTTATAGAACCACATTGATACGATTGTACAGCTTGGTAATAAATTCGTTGAAAAGAGTCTCTTAGCTGAAAATTGTGTTCTTAATACTACAATGGGAATTATTAAGTGATACTAAAGCCTACCCACTCATCCCCAAGAAAATACACCACTTTGAATGTGGGCGCCACTACGATACGAGTTAAAACAAAGTATTTCTGATGCGATAATATGACAGGAGAAGATAAGATGCTTGATAACGAACATCTGCTATGCCGAAAAACGCATCAAATATAAGCATTCCTAGCCACATTAACAGTCAGCTAGGTCAAAGAGAAATAACCTATTCTGATTGGTTGACAATTAGCTCAAGGTTAAAAAAGTTGTCCAATCAGGTTATCTCATGTCCACAAAGTAAATCTGTACAAGCAGGCACTGACTTCAAATGTTGATTTCAGTTTTTTGTGGCATCTTCGTTACCATATGTGACACGCTACAATATGGCACATGTAACCATAAAATCACGAAGATGTGATTTTAGGACGAGACAGCTGACTGTCCAGTACCCCACCGTCGGTTTTGCAGTGGTTCTGTAACTGATGTCAGCTCATGATGAAATCTTCCGACCAGTCAAAGAAAATCCCTAAAAACCAATGCTTGAAAATCAATCTGATGCTTACGAGTGACTGGCCCTATTCGGGCAGTCTTTTGGGGTTATAGTGGGAAGTCGTGACCAGTAGGGTACAGCAGGTTGAAGGTGAGGCAATAACTGATCGAAGAAGACATTACGAAATGGTCGCGCTATGACGTGAATTGGGAAAAGTTAGAATTCATGGACCAGCTATTGGATCATGTTCAGGGGCTTAATGGTCTACCAGATAGCTCGCCTTGTGACTAGAATGTCCTGGGTTCCAACCTCCCCCCCCTGTAGCGGGTGCTTACTGCTGAAGAGTGTCAAACTAGGGCGAAACAGTTGGCTATCCAGTAGTCCCAGTGTTTCTGTAACTGACGTCAGCTCATGATGAAATCTTCCGACCAATCAAACAAAATCCCTACAAAATCAATACTTGATAATTTCATATGTTTAACTCTGAAGCCTTCTACCTAGATATGACTATCGAAGCAACATTTACTGCCACAGGCTAACACGAATCGAGTCACTGAAACTGTTCAATCTAAGGATATATTTCATCGTCACTCGTTAGTGTTCCGTTTTACTAAGTATACTCAAATTAGATTATCGCAGTCCACTGTGAATCGTAATAAATTCACAATAAGTAATGTCCACTGCCTCAGAAATTCAAATATTTTGGTTACAGGATTTTATCATGAGCTGAAATTGGTTAGAGAACCACTGGAAAACCAGCTGAGAGTACTAAACAGCTGTTTCGTCAGCCTAGTTTGGGACTATTCAGTAGTACGCACCCACCGGGGTTCGAACCCATGACCTTGTGGTTACAGGGCGAGCTCGTATACCATTGGGGCAACACTTAAATATAGATGAGACGGTCGCTGGTGACTTGCCCTATACGGGTCGGCAGTTACCTGGGGTTCTCGTGAGAAATCGTGACCAGTAGGGTGCAGCAGGTCGAATGGGAGGACAAATACTCGCCACCAAAGACATTGGCTACTAGTAGCGCTATGTCGTGAATTGGCAGTAGTTAGAATTCATGAACTAGCCACTGGATCGGCCCCCAGTGGCTGTGTGTACAAGCTGGCTCGTCTTGTAAACAAAAGGTTCCCGGTGGGTGAGTACCGATGAAGAGTCCCAAACTAGGACGAAACAGCTGTCCAGTACTCCAGCTGGTTTTCCAATGGTTCTCTAACCAATGTCAGCTCATGATGAAATCCTGTAACCAACGAAATCCCTACAAACCAACACTTGAATATATCAAATATTTTGATTTAACCAAGTTCTATGAGCTAGCTAGTGTAATCATTCACCTCCTACTCTATCTGAACAGCATCCTATGTTGTGTCTGTTCCCTCTTAAGCCCCTCCCCTCCTCTACACACACACACCCTCACCATCTCACCCATCTTTAACTCCTGCTGGCATTTCGTTATGGGTGTATGCGTGGTGGTAGCGGTTTTCCAGTGGCTACCATACTGATTTACACCTAATAATACCTCTGGATGACTGTTGTGTGAAATAGAAGGCACGTACACACCTGCTCATACACACATACATGCCAACGACATAGTGTAAATTACATATGTCCAAACCAAGATCACTTTTAACAGTTTGAAAAAATTTAGGCATTGGGTATATGATATTCAAAACAATTAGTTCCCTTTAAGGATTTTAGACAAAGCAATAAGAAGACGTAATTTGTTTGAATCGTGTAATGTTGTATTTGTGCAACACACATTCCGAACAATCTGATCTATTACACACGGACTTGTCATAAGAATATATATGAAATTAGTAAAGAGTTAAAAGGTGGGTGAGAAAATAGACAAGTTAGGTCAAGTTTAAAGGACATTTTGAAGGTCAAAGTAACAATGAAGACCACTAAACCGAATAGCAGAGGTAATAGTACATCTGTCCTGGCTGGTATCAAAACAAAGTTTACCAAGGAAGGTTTAATGTGATGACGAATTGCTTCTTTGAACGCATAAACGTGGATTAAACTTTCCAATTGCTAGCTAGGGCTTCCACAAACTTTAGGATACGCCCCAAACACGTTTTATAGATAGGCCTTTCAAAGATCTGTTAACGTCAATTTTATATCCTGTCTCTATAATATGTTTCGCAATAGAAGAGCTAGGTATCCTGTTCTTACCGTTAATATATGATATATACGGTATATAAAGACCACTAAACCAAATAGCAGAGGTAATAGTACATCTGCTATGGTATCAAAACAAAGTTTACTAACTTGATCATCGTTCGTCAGTCTGGGGGCGTTTTTCGTTGTCAATTTGGTCAATTGGTAAAGATAACAAAACCAAGTGTAGATTGTTGGATTTAACAAGTGTGTAAGATTATAAAAGCAGTGTGTGTGTGTTTATATAATGAAATTGCTTATCACATTTTTGTTGATTTTGTCACTTCATGGAGGAGGCTGGGGGTAGTTGTAACCAGGTCAGATTCTGTTTTAGTCCATCATTCCTATTGATCAGACAATTTGGATTCCACTTGATATGAAGTGCTTTTGATGGTTATAGACGTTGTTTGTGATTTCTGAAATGCTTTTTCTGGATGATGATTTCAATATTGTCAAAATCAATTTTGTGGCCTGATTCTATAGCGTGTAAAAGCAACTATGGCTGATGATTTTTTAAGTTTTTCTAGTTCAACCGGATTTCTCGGTGTTATATATATATATATATATATATATATATATATATATATATATTAATATATATATATATATATATATATATATGCAGCATGCCAAGTAATCCACAACAGGAAACTTACGGAAGCCTTCGAAGTGAGGACGGGAGTGCGACAAGGCTGCCTACTATCACCAATGATTTTCCTGATTGCAGCAGATTGGATAATGCGACAGACAACGGGCAATGAGGAAACAGGCATAAAGTAGACTCACACAAAAACGGCTTGGAGGATCTGGACTTCGCCAATGATGACATATGTCTGATTTCCCACAAACTGGAAGATATGCAAGTGAAAAGCAACAAGTTAGCAATGGAAGAAGCATCAAAGATAGGACTTCAAGTGAACATAGATAAAACAGAGGTGATGAAGATTCCTGGAGATGGATTGGCCATACTCTGAGGAAACCACCAAGTGACATCACTAGACAAGCCATTGCTTGTGTGGAATCCGTCCGAAAGGGAAGCAGCGAGTTGGTCGTCAGTGTGAGGGTGACTTGGAGGAGGTCATGTGAAAAGGAGATGAAAACATGTGGACAGACTTGGAGCGGAGTGAAAAAGTTGGCAGAAAACAGAAGGCAATGGAGGTGCGCAGCTGAAGCCCTATGCTCCTCTAGGAACTAAAGGATATAATAATAATAAATACATATGCTGAGATTTTGTAAATTCTGGTTTAATGATACTACTTTGATAAAGTTGTTAGCAGCAGCGTTAAATAGCGAAACGTCAGTAAAAACAACTATAAGATTTGATAGTGTGAAATATTCCCATATCATGAATTAAAAGTCAATCTGAACGAAGAATATTCTTTTCAATAAATTCTTCTCTTCAGGTTCTTACAATTATAAAACAACTATAATATTTGTTGTTGTTACATTAAAGGCAAGATAGTCATGCGGCGGATACATTTTTAACGTAGAATAACAACAGATTAGTAGTTATGGCGTGTCAAAATTAATAGTCGTATTTGTGTAACAAACGTCGTGCTCTGGGCTGAAATCGATTACCAAAATATTGTAAAATGGGAGACAATGGTGGTGATTTGTCGTCATAATAGATTTGTAGAGTGTGGGTTAGGAAAACTGACAAGTCAGTTGATGGTTATGAAGGGTGTCAGGGGTGGCTAGTACAAAGTGGTCTGAGTTAAACAGGAGATAGTAAGACTGCAATGAGAGATTCATAATGAATTAACGAATGTTTGAAATGCAACAGGTGGAGGCATATATTAAGAAAAGAGATAATATCACTAATAATAAGTCCGGATAGTATAAATGAGAAATTCGATAGTATTGAGGGAATGTTTGCATGAGGCGCATAAATTATGGCGAATAATAATAGTAACTGTAATGATAATATTTATAACAATAAGCAAAGTGACAAAGAAAAAAACCAAGTGGGTTAAGGGGAAGGAGCACTCTTGGTGAGAAGAAAAATCTTCAATCCAAGGTTGGCCACGTTAGGAACAACGTCTGGACGTGTTCTTTTTAGATACAAAGTTCCGGTTTAGTCAATCTTATTGCAACAGCTTCAGTTATGTGTAAGAGACGTAAGCGAAATGTACATGATAACGACTTCGGAATTCGATATATAATCCTGAAAGCTGTGTTGACATCGATGCGATGTCCTTTATCAACCAAGTGTGACAGGATCGAGCTTTTTATGCACTTAATTTCCCCCCGTCCCTGCTGAACCAAGCTGGTAAGTGTTCTCGAACCCGTAGACGAACCTGCCTAATCGTGCGCCCTATATAACTTGAACCACAGGAACAGTTGAAATGGTATATGCATGAAGAAGAGCTAATGTTAGGTAAGACATCTTTGAGTTGCTAAGTGAACATTGGACGGCTAATGAAGGATAGACAGAGATGTGCAGAGTAGAAAGTTTTCTTGATCGCCCTGGTTGAACGTTGGGATAGAATCTCCGCAGGAGTATCTCCCTTGAATTGGAGATATAAAAACAAAGGCTTTTTCTCCACAGTTGCCAGTTCATGTTTACGACTATTGTAACCTATGTTGGCTTTAATGAACTTATCTGGATATCCATTCTCGGTTAGAATGTCTAAAATGACCTGGAGTTCTTTCTCTACGCAGTCTTCGGAACAAATAGACCTCGCTCTAAACACTAAGCACCTGATTAGATTACGTCTGTATTTCATCAGTACGAAGCTAAGGAAATGTGTATACTGAGCTTTAGTCTCTAGCTTTCTAAATATGGTTCTTTTGACGGAACCATCCTCTCTTCTCGTTAGTAGGACGTCGAGGAAGTGTAAAGAGTCGTTGTATTCTCCTTCGTAGGTGAAATGGACCTCTGGGTGTGAGCATTATTGAAGTTGTTCAAAATCAAATCACTATTTAACCCTTCATCATATAATATCGTTTTATTTTTCATTCATTCATTGGGAAATACAAAAAGAACCTCTATTATAATAGACATAGAGTAAATATCAACCGGAAACTTTTCTCCATCTTTCTCTCTCTCTCTTTCTCTCTTTGAGTTCTATACTACACGTGATTCCATTTTGATAAATGAAATTTTTAAATTTTGAATTTTATTTTTCAATTTAAGCTTCATATATATGTGTGTTGTAAATATATGCCGGGGGTGAAGAGGTGAGGAAGATTTCTTTGATTCGTAATGCACGCGCGCACACATGCACACACACACACACAGTAAGTAGTGTCCACTTCCTAACAATATGCTCAGTATTCCGTTAGCCAGTCGAATCATTCCTCACGACCACCACCTAATCCTACTCTACTTTCACATCATCATCCAAACTTTTGTTCACTTTTTCCTTTTAACTTTCATTTCTTGATGTTTGATTTTACAGCCTTTCGTGGCTGGCTACTTTCTAGTGACTTCCATATTGTCGCTAATATAACATCTTTAGACTATGGTTGTTGTTAAATGGAGGGTGACACACGCACACACAGACACACACTTACACGTGCACACGAACACACACATGCACATACAATTTCCCCTTCATCTTATTTGATTTGACACTATTATCACTCGTGATCTTATGTAATATTGATTTTCCTTTCATATATATATATATACATTAAATTTTTAAAATTTGAATTTTGAATTTATGACAATTAAAGCGGGGGTGAGGGGAAGTTAAGGAAGACTTTAGTAGTCCATTCGTTTGTACGTGTGTGGGTGGGGGGGGGCGGAAACGCTTACCACCATTAATTAATCGATTGATCGACCGATCGATCGATGAATGCGGCGCATAAATTAAAAATGCTGATTTTAACTATTAATATGACGCTGTTATGTTACTCAATGGAAACAGGAAACTATAGAAAGAAAGATGAAAAAATATATTTTTCTGTAATAAATTTAAATGAACAGAGAAGAAAAGAAAGAGAAAGCTGGTCAAATGAAGGGACAATAAAAGACCCGTTGACGTCGTCTTCATAGACTTCAGCAAAACCTTTGATAAAGTACCTCCTCACAAAAGACTACTCATGAAGTTGGAAAGTTTTGGTACCAAAGGCAGATTGCTAAACTGGTTCAGGGAATTCCTCATCGATAGGAGGCAGAGGATTAGGATCAACTCCAAACACTTCTTTTGGACAGCAGTACGTAGTGGAGTGCCACAAGGCACGGTACTCGGACCTCTCCTATTTATTTTGTATATCAATGAGTTATCTCCACTCACCGACTCCCCTATGGTCCTATATGCAGATGACTTAGAAATTTGGAGAGACTGAAGGGCGACAGTGATACGTTCACGTTGCATGAGGAACTCAACAAATTGTCAGAGTGGTTCATAGAATGGATGCTCCCGATAAATGTGGCAAAATGTGCAACCATGTGCATTGGACAAGCAAGCACGAGCTCCTACGAACTACAGGGAATAACACTTCCACTAGTTTAGACTCATTTGGACTTAAGTGCCATAGTTAGCCACGACTTAAACACTACAGTACACTTTCGCGCGGTGGCTGCATGTAGTTTCAGGTCCTTATGGGCGATTCGCAGAGCCTTTACGAGAATCACCAGAGATATGTTCACCTTCTTATATACATCTCTGGTGAGGTCAAGACTGGAAAACTGCATCCAAGCCACTAGTTCTTGTCTAAAAAGGGACTCACATATTCTAGAAAAGGTTCGAAGGAAGGCAACACATATGGTTCACGGCATGACTAACTTATCATACGAGGAAAGACTAGACAGCTTTAATCTCTTCTCCCTCTCATAGCATAGGCGGAGAGGAGATTGAATCATAATGTTTAAAATTTCAAATAATGACCACGGACCTGACCTATTCTCTCTTTCCCTTCTCGCCACACCTTAGTAGACATAGTAGGAGAGTTCAAAAGCCAAGAAGAAATCATATTACTGCTGAGTACTGGTTCTCACATCGAGTCGTAAACTCTTGGAATCGACTCCCAGAAGAAGTGGTGTCAGCACCCTCAACTGATTCGTTCAAGAAGGGTTTAGCCAACTACAGAAATTTACTAGAAAAGGATTAACATAGGCTCCAAGCCTTCTATCCTCATCCAATAAATCTGAAATCTGAGTATTTGTTATAACGGACGAGATTCTTCGTGATCCTCGTGATTTTCGCGTATACTGACAGGATAAACCTTATTGGACAGTTTTTATTGGCTTATTTATGGCTTAAACTTCTGAAGGGATTTTCAATGTCCGTGTAACCATGTATTTTGTCTGTTAAAGGTTGCTGTTATTGTCGGTGTTGTTGTCATTCTGTTGGTCGTCACTTTTCTTTTTTTGTGTGTGTCTGTCTCAGTGTGAGAGCTGATATCAGATGGTCAGGCGGTCTGCTTAAATTTGGGCTGCCGAAAAATCCCATAGATATT
Organism: Trichobilharzia regenti; assembly: GCA_944472135.2. NCBI lineage: Eukaryota > Metazoa > Platyhelminthes > Trematoda > Strigeidida > Schistosomatidae > Trichobilharzia > Trichobilharzia regenti. Next base: position 6,345,533 of record OX235265.1, read on the forward strand.
TCACAGATATATTATGACTTTCTATCACGTTTTATACACTGGCGAGTATTCAACTTGCTTACAACTTGCTAATTCCCAATTTATTTCTAGTTATCGCGAGAAAAAACATAATCGTGGGTTGTGGCGTATTGCAACGCAAGAGATAACTAGCTGTTCTTGGCTTGCGTCCTTGGTTCACAGAATGGATTCCGGAATCTTTTTCAATTGCCATTCAATTGCCAAATTACAATATGCATTTACCGAAACAGAAGACAAATAAGAGAGACAACATAATTTCATGAGTAAAAAGACAGTTTTTTTGTTCAGCGAAGAAATTTCTTTTCAACGACATCATTTTCAAGCTGTACAGTCGTATTTATATTACAGAAAAAGGTTATTAAGTGGTACTAAATAATTGCTCAGTCAATATACATATATAAGTGATAAGAATAACGATAATTACAATGTTATAAGGGGTAGAGTTGAAGTGGATAAATTACAAAATTATTAGAGATTGTTTTATAAGTGAATTGATATAAAAAATGTCAAGTGTTGTCTAAAATATTTTAAAAATTAGGAGTACGATTACGATACGAATGAAGATGTGAAGTGAAGTGGAAAGAATTCAAGTGGTAAAATAAAATAAAAACTAGAAAGGACATTATTATGACCAAGGTAAAGAAAGGGGTTTGACAAAACGTTTTTGGACACAATTTAGGTTTCTGTTCATGTATAGCTAAAGCTTCGGCTATGCATAAGTGAAGAAAACGTAAACCTTTGGGGCGATTCGATTTTGCCATGTAGATAACTTTGAAAGATGAATCACGTGGGGCTAAATGACCAGACTCTAACAGGTGATCACAAATAGACGACTTTGCAGTTCTACGTCTGCCTCTCATTAACCAAAGCGGATAGTGTTCAGCAACACGTTTTCAGAGATTACGCTTACAACGTCCAATATAAACAGCTCCACAAGAGCAGGTAAGAGAGTAAATGCATATAGATGTGGACAAAAGCGGTAATCTATCCTTGGCGCATTGTCTAATCATATTTCGGCTGGTAAAAACTAGTTGCAAGTCAGCTGCAGGAAAAGTGCGTTTAACACATTTAGATAAACGATTTTTAATCAATTCTGAAATGGTGTCACTTTTGAATACAAGACAAATAAACAGTTTTTTCTTTGATACTGTGATTTGTCTAGGGGCGGATTCTTTCTTTATGTTACGTTCAATAAACCTTGTAGGATAACCATTGTTAAGGAGATTTGATCGAAGGTTATCTCATGGTTTGGGCTTCATGTCAGGCAGAAGTGTTTCACCATTTGGTCTACCGTCAAGTGATATTTTATTTGAAAATCCTGGATGATTTGTTATAGTGTTGTGTTCTGGAGGCGCATTCTAGTCAAGTGAGATGAACCGATAACCGAATCTGTCAATCCGTCATAACAGTGACGTTAAAGCACACTCCCACCCACCCACGCACCTCCCCCCATATAAATACAGAAGTTTGAATGAGCGCCACTAGGATGCAATTAAAACAAAGAGCCGTTTCCGATGCAGTATTAATAATACTAACAAAACTTTATTTCAGGCAATATTGTTAACACACAGTACAGAAATTCTCAGTGTTTATTTGCGGAATGTTTCCTCCACAACTGTCGACTTCATATCAGTACTGGACGGCAGGTAATGAAAAAAGAACCCTAAGTGTTTCTTTGGTCTAAACGCAGGAATCCAATCTATGTGTCCATGTAATGACAGAAAACAAAGGCTGGGCAACAGATTGTTTATTGAGAAAATCAAAAGAGGTATTTATAGATTTTTATGTAAATTATTGTCAGTGTTGAAGCAACGCCTTCTGACTGACTGTTATCTTGCTGAAGGTTATTTTGTACTGCTTGTCACCGTTTCTTAGAAAGTTAAGCCATATATCAGCGAAAGAACCCCACAGAACCCCCAAAAAACGAAACGGGGGAAGGAATTTAAAAAAAAAAGGTAAAAAAAAAAAAACACCTTAAATTAATGGGCACCAAGAGGGGTATCTTACAGGAAAAAAGTATTCAAAAAAAAGAAAACAAAAAAATAAAAAAAAAAAGAAAAAAACCTCCGTCAGGAAAAAATAGGAAAAAACGTTTTACAAGTGAAAAAATAACTTAACAAGCAAAAAGGGGACAGACTAAAAGAAAAGGTGCGAACAAAAACCGGACCAAGGGGGGTGCAGGTGGGGGAGGAAGGCGGGAAAAATAAAAACCGAAGTCAATGGAGGTGCGCAGCTGAAGCCCTATGTTCCTCTAGGAACTAAAGGATACAATAATAATAATAATATTTCCACACGTTAAATTCGCTGTGATTGGTTGGTGTTTTCCCCAAGGTTAAGTTTTTTTATTGTTTTTTTCTCATGATCCTGATTGATTATTTGAAAGTTGTCCTAGTCGAACTGATGTCCATATTTGTCTTTATGCAGTGATATGAGTGAGGGAGTGGATGTCATACCTTCTGACAGCTAGCTTATGGTCATGGATACTAAGACAAAGGGGACGTCTACTTTGGTCAAATATTAGACAGAGGAAACACCAAGAATGCTAGAGAATTTTTAGAAGCCTACTTGGTATTCCAATGAATCGTCAATCAGTTAACACGTCGACATAGACAAAATTTTCCAATCTATAAGAAGGGAATCTCATAGATAAAGGATCAAGTTAACAGGTCAAGTTAACAATCAGCACCACTTCCAATACAAGTAGACTAGAGGATGTGAAAACACACAAAAACAACCAATCACAACGTTCAAGGTCACCCACCAGGAGAGAGGACTAATAATCTCCTAGAGAAATCTAAAAGCTCACTTCAAGAAATTGAATTATGCGTAGTAGGGTGGGGGTAATGAAAGCTTCGCAAATAAACCATCAAAATCATCCACACCTGAGCTACAAATCTTCGCAATTCTCTCTAACCAGAAATTCTTCAGAACTCTTTTCATAACGTCTTACCTCGAGCATGTTAAGCGAAACTAGTCATTAGACTCAAAGCATGACTCAAGTTTTTGTTTTTATATGGGTGCTATTATTTCTCAAAATACTTGTGATGGTATAACTGAGACAGTCAGTTGCGACTTCAGTCTCCTCAGGTAGCTATTTTGTGTACCGCATGCCTAGAGTAATGCTACACTCATATAAGATGTTACGTATGATTGATTTTTCCGCAGCTGGAATGTCTTTTATGATGTTTGTGATATACTATGCGCGAAAACAGCGCACAACAGCTAATTATCCTCAACCGTTTATGTATGCACGCGCATATTCAAATTCAAATTGCCCGGGACAAAAAATGTTCAATGTCTAATATACTATTTTTATAATAGTACGAAGAGAGAGAAAAGTCGTTGAGCCGTGAATGAAGCGAAAAACAGAAGATATTCCGGTCGTTATTGTTGTTCTTGTTCTTTTTGTTGTCGTAGTTGTTTTACGTATTTTTTTCTTTTTTGTTTTTTCTATAACATTGTGATATTTATATATGAGATTGATAAATTATTCAGAAATTCAGACTGTGATAATTTATCCAGTACAACTACTACTACAACTGCTACGTATGTCATTGGTAATCCTTCAATCCTCCTTCTCATCAGTCCCTACCCACCTAACTACCTACCCTTCCAAAAACGCATAATTCCCCCCAACAAATTCAATGCCTACCTTTCAGACCGATCCTTAACTCTTGTATTATTTAACGTGTTTCAAACAAAACAACAATAATAAAAAAACAAATAAGAATGATAGGAAGCTTCCGTGAGAGACAGAGACGCAGAGAGAGAGAGAGAGCAAAAGAGATGGGAATGATGCTCGACTAATTCCCTATCTCCCTCTCTCTATCTCCTTCCTTCTTCTTATTCTGCCTTATTTTGTACTAATATAAAATACTGACACTTGATTGGATAATAAATTGAGTTGAGTCTTGCCTTGCTTTATCCTGATTGGTTAAAAAGTTAAAAACACAATATGTGACCATGGGATGAATGATTTTTATTGACCTGCCCAACTGAAATAACTCAAATAAACAAAAGACAAAAAAAATACGACATTCAATGTTCAATGTTATGTTCAAACACTCACACAGACATGCAAACAAACAAACTCAGATACACCAGAATAGAGGTAACTGGCATATTATTATTGTACACTAAAGCGTATGTGTATATGAGCGTGTACACTCAGCTAAATAAATAAATAACCCTAGGAGTTTGATAGAAAAGACAAGACACTTTTGAGAAGGCAATAAAAACAGGGGATATACTATTTCGTTTCAATTCTTATTCTTTTGATAAACCGGTAAGTAAGTAGGTAGACAGTTGTTTCTTGTTTAAATATTCATGTTATTTGTTATTTGTTGTTGTTGCTTTCTTCTTCTTTTTTTTCCTCTGAAATATTTTATTTTAATGTGAAACACACTATTCTGACACTTTTCTCTCGCTTAATGTTTTCATCTCAGGTAATTAATTTTACAGCATGTTGTTAAATTTTTGAAGAAGGATAGAGAGAGAGAGAGAGAAAAGACCCTTGTTTTATTTTGTATTACATTCGTTTTCTGTCTTGTTTTTTTTGTGATTATCACATGATCAGAGGGTTATTTGCCGTCTGTCCAGTGTTAGAATTGCGTAATTTGACTGACTAACTGATTGATTGAATGAATGAATGAACCAGGGTTCTCCTTTCGTGTATACCGTCTCCTTAGGGGCTTCTTTTGTCTTTGTAGAGAACTTTGAAGGAGTTCTGCTCTCATTCGATTGCACATATGTGGGCAGTAATCATTCAGTATTGCAAAATTGAACTTGAAGTATATAAATATAAGAGTAGAACTTGTTCACTGTGGTGGTAGAGTGCCCATAATTCCATTATGGGTACATTTTATTTCAATCTTCTTATTGCTTTATCTACATTTTATTTCGATAAAGTCTCACAATGCTGTTATACAGTACACTGATATTTACTGATGACCACTTTTGGAGCACAATTTATTGCCACTCATAATCATATCAAGGTATTTACTCAACTTTCTAACTTTTCCATCGCTTGATTTGATTGGTAGTAGTATTTTCCATATTTCCGGTATGAGTGGTGAGTCATTTCTATTGCATTTGTTGTGTTGGGTGTAGACTTGATGAATCAGGCCGGATTCAGTAATCAATTTCTCTCTCCACCTACCTAGATTACTCTTTAGATTTTTAACCCTCTCCCATCCACCCTTTTGTGTGGTTGTGTCTTAATACATGCAGTGGAATGTAGTGCTGAGTGCTTTTTTCTCTAAATTACTTATCTTCTCGGGTTCAGCCAATGTAACCTTAGCCAAATTCTTATGTTCTAATAGCCAATCTCATTTTCCAGCCGGCCAATTTTGATTGCTCAAGTGAAAGATAAGTTACCTAGTTGTGCCACTTCCATGTGTATCTATAAATTTAGTTGCTCCTGTGGAGAAAGCTATATAGGCCGAACAACTAGACAGCTCAGCAAACGTACTAATAAGCAGCTTCCTTCATGGTTCGGAAAAGGTCAAATAAAATCTATACGAAGTTCTATTTTGGCTCATTTGATTGATGACAACGGTAACCAAGTGAACAAAAATAGTGCTTTCAAAGTTATTTACCGCATTCCATCAAGCCTTTCGAACGGAATCAGAACCCGTCTTTTACACTTAGCCGAAGCTATGGGAATTCGAGAGAACAATCCTAGTCTTTGTATACAAAAGAAATTTGTTCTACCTTTGTCTCTCCCTTGGCCTAGGTGAATTCTATTCAAAACCCTCCCACCCTTTCTTATCATCCCTCTCCTTCGTACTTTTATGATATTTAGTTATTTAAACTCTGATTATCGTTCCATTTGATTTGACCTAATTTATTTATTTATTGAATTGTCTACATATATGCATATACTAACTTTGTTATTCTTATCACGTATATAAGCCTTATTAACAATATTTTGTTATTATTATAATCATCGCTATTAACTTCGTTCAAAACATTTACCACATTATTATTACTATTATTATTATGATTACTATTATTATTTGATCCACTAAATCACCGTCATTGGTTAAAATTTTATATATATAAGTCTATGTAAATTAGAGTAAAGCCTGAAGATCTAATTGAAAACAATATTGTTCGCTTATATGTCTTGTTCTAATCTCAGTACTCCCGATCTACTAGTTTGACCGATGTAGTTGAACTTACTCACAGTGATTGCAAAGTATTTTGTTAATTATATTATTTTTTTTAATTGGGTCCACCGGATCTTTTAGGTTTGAATGCCACCCTAATTCCTGCTTTATTGAGAATCCTTATATGGTATAACAGTAGATGACTTACGTTTTCTCTTATTTATGTTATCATTACTAATTTTACAATTATTTTTGTTTTGTTTTTGGCCTTTACTGATCTTCCTAATGAATTTTAAAGGACATTTATTCAACACCAACGCTTCTTCTATCTGTTTTATTTCGTCATTTAGGTCTTTTCTTGTGCTACTGCTCGGTTTGTTAGACACTTAACTAAGCCTGCCTTAACAGTCAACGGATGAGATGAATTAAAGTCTAAGTATCTATTAGAATGAGTTGGTTTTCTGTACACATTAGTGTGTAGTTTACCTTCTTCTATTCGTTAAATTTTACAATCTAACATCACAGCTGATTCTCCTTGTTCATTTTCCGCTTCAAATGTGAATTTTATTACTCATGAAGAAATTTAAATCATTTCACTTTATCCTAAATATTGAGCTGAAGATGTCGTCCAGATGGTGGACGACGAAATCTTTGGTTAGTTGCGGAGCTTTCATCGTCTTTCTGGAGACATCTTCAGGCAGTGAATGATTTAAATTTCTTCATGAGTGTATAATGCTCTCCCGGTAACCATCTTTAATATTATTGCCTTTTCTATTGACTTGATTTTAAACTTTCTGATCACCTGATTTACTTTTTATAGTTGGTATTTCGTCTATATAAGTGTTTGTTATGCATTTTCGTTGAGACAGGCTTCTAGGAATCCTGGCACTTTGTGTTTCTGTCTAAGATTTCGACATTATCCAATCAATGTCCATAATTGTCTTATGCATTGATACTAAAAATTATATCTGTCTTTTCACGGTGATTTGTGTTCCCGCAACTAGATCAACCAGCTCATAGAACACTAATAATTGCAAATCATCCACCTGAGTTACAAATCTTCTCTATTATTTCAAAATATTAATGTTTTTTAAATAATATCAATTTTTAAAGCAAGATCACAATGGAATAACAGTTCATTAAAGATGCTTAAATAATAATAATAATAAAGATATAATAGCTAATAGAATATCAACTAAAATTGGGAAAATTTCACAAAATTCGAGGATCATTCAAACCTAGATGACCAATCGGGTAAGGAAAATGTCTGAACTAACTTCTTTTAAACGTACAAGTTAGGCTTCCTTATGTGGATCCCAACAACCACCCTCAGCAATATTTAGTAATCGAACTCTTAAGGCGAAGTTGAGATTTGTTGGCATCCGATAAATAACTCTGAAAGCTTGGTTAACATCAATCTGTGTGTTCTGTATCCACCAGATGAGCCAAAATAGCGCTACGGATAGATTTTGTTTAGCCTTTGCTTAACCACGCAGGGTGATGTTCGGAAATTCGACGAGAAACACGCCTAATTGTACGGCCTATGTAACTGGCTTCACAGGAGCAGTTAAATTGGTAGATACACACACAGACATGGAAGAGGCGAAACTAGGCAGTTTATCTTTTACTACCGAACGCAAAAGAGGAGTGGGTAGTTTTGAAGACATAGCGTAATTCAGCATCAGGGAATGCTCTTTTTACCGCAAAACTAAGGCGCTGTGTTTGTATCTCGCTGATCTAGAATATTCTATATGAATAAACACATATACAGATAATTGTAGAGCCAGAAGAGGAGGAAATTATTGAAAAGGATATTCTTTGCTGGCTCGGTTATTTATCACACTCTGTTGTACATCTGTGTATAACTTCATGTATACTGCTTTAGCTGAGCTGGTTAACTGGTCTAAATTCCCCTGAGATAGTCACTCGTTTACGAAAACTAGTTCTGATGTAACAGAGTAGAGTAGAGTAGACTGGATGCAATCCAAAGATTTGCTGATTGACTGATTGATTAATTATCGATTTTTTAAAAATATAAAACTTAAAACAACGTTTAAATGATTCTATCAATACATTTTCAATTTATGTACTCATGACTGTGTACAGTACCGGAATTCCTTTGTTGTACATCGGTGGCACAGCGGTAGAATGCTCACCGACCACACCTCATGTGGTTCGGAGTTCGATCCCCGGACCTACCGACTCAATCCTTTACCCAGAAATAAGATTGGTAAAGAGGGAAGGTGGGACATCAAGCTTGGCTTCACTAAGAAAGACTTTGTCAAATCGCAAAAGGCATTCACTACTAAATACTGATTTGTAGGGCGATTAGTGTGTGTATCAACTTGTTAATATGGTTACGGACAGAGATACTATTGAACTGATGCAAGAAATTGGCTTTAAAGACATCTTGTCCGACTCTGAGCACACCGTCTTTATACAGAACTCTTCGATTGCATCTAAAATCAGGTAAAAATAAAAGGAGATTTACTGAGGGAAACATGAAGTTAAAGCAAAAGCCTGAGAGAACCCAGACGGTGGTGCCGAAGAAACTGCTATTTATGAGCGTTGAATCTAAAGCTGATACCGCAGTTGAGATCCTGAAGAATCGGTAATGCAGATCACTGAGGAAAGCCTTCTTTACGGCTGAGCTACGTATCAATTTCTACAGCTGACAAATGATCGATGGACGTGTGAAGGATAAACTGCCGCTCTGGACTGGCCACTTCAATGTGTGTTTATAAATTCACCTGCTCGTGTGGAGCTAGTTATATGGCCACCCACATAAAGCGCACACGTTCCCGACGTATCTCTGAACATTATCCGGCATGGTTAGCAAAAGGACAATGCAAAACAATTACTAGCCCAGTTCTCGAACACTTGGTGAACTCAAGCCACGTAGCTCCACCAGAGTCATCTTTCAAGATCATCTACAAAGTGAAGCCAAATGGTAAAAAGGGCGTCAGGTTTCGGCTTTTGTGTATGGCGGAGGCATTAGTGATTCGTCAATACAACTCTGAACTCTGTATACAGAAAAGATTTGTTCAGTCTCTTATTCTACCTTGGTCCTAACCTCTTCACTAGTCGTTCCCTGTAGAGTTTTAATTTTTTAATTTTTACTTTTAGTTTGCTTTTACTTTAATAATTAATTCACAACAATCAATTTCATATGCTCCTTTTGTACATTTTCACACCCTCTTCACACTTGTTGAGTGGACACTCAACTACCACCTTTATTCTCACTATGCAATAGAAACTCTAACCTTATCAAATTTCTGTCTTTGTGCCGTTGAGTACCACTTAATTTACAACTTTTAATTTTCACTTCTAAAGCCACTTCTGAGTAATTATATCAATTATGTCACCCCCTCCATCTATTATTCAATAATTGACCACTATATATATTTTTTGTAAGTATAAATACGACTGTACAGCCAGCCTCTGAAGATGATTTCGTCGATAAAGACAATTTTCTTCGCTAATGAATTTGTCTTTTATTTTCTTCATAACTCAGTGAGTATTTTAGGGTAATTTCAACTCTGTCTCACAATATTGTGTGGTTGTGTGTTAATGCATGCGGTGCAATTTAGTGCTGAGTTTTTTCTTCTAAATTACTCATCATCGCTGAGTCAATCATTCTTAATTAAAACTAAATTCTTATGTTCTAATAATCTCCCAACCTACTAGTTTGAGCAATGTAATTGACTTAACTGACAGTCATTGCATGGTATTTTGTCTAATTGAGTCCACAGTGTCGTTTAGCTTACAGTGCTTGTTGCTGAGTGTGTTTACAGATTTAAATGCCACTCTGATTCCTACTTTATTAAGAATCTTGTGTAAGGTTTGTGACATTTCTTCTTTACATTGCATTCAAATATAACTCTACGGTTAATAACAGAAACAAAAATCCATATATATAGATTACATAGGAAAGTTTCCCTAGATTAAGGTATCTTCATATATCAGATTATCATATAAGATACTTGTTTCGTCCCATCCAGGACTCATCCACCGAATGCGACAGAATGTCTGAAAACACTGGTATGCCCATTTATGATATGTATAATGATCTCAGTCTGTCTGACTAACTGGTTTCAGCAAAGAAAAATGCACAGATGTGCACCAGTTTGAGTTGCCACACTCCACTCCATGTAGCACACAATGCAAGAGAAGAGAGAGAGAGATAATAAACAGAAGTGTAAGTGAGGCATAAAGAATAGTAATAAGGAAGAACAATACAGAAGTTTCATTAGATATGACTGGCAAATCACACAGAGTGAATGCACCTGCGCCAGCCATTGAGAACGACCACTTTGAGCTATATCACCAATTGTCTCCAGTCTTCATTGATTCTTACTTACTATTCCGACCACCCCAACCCACCTCTCTAAAAAGTGGGTGGCTGGCTTAAACTAACTGTTATGGATTTCATTTACTGATGAAGTGATGTTTGTTTGGTTTGATCATCACTAGCTCCTTTCCAGCCTGACCCTAGATGAGTCAAGTAACAGTGACCGTCAAGGAAGGCGATGACTAGGGATGCATACGTGACACATTTCCTAACCATCTCAATCGATGTAACTTCACAACCTCGTCGACTGATTTCCCCTCCTTTGATGATGACATAATGACATAAACTAGTCACTCAAAAGAGGGCTTCAAGGTGGAAAGATTTCGTGGGGGTGGGGTTATAAGTTTCTCTCAGACATTGTGATACACCGCTTATCTAATGACAAGTAACAGTTCTACAGTAAAGTGTACGGTGAATATTTAAATGAGGTCTTGGCGGCCTGCTTAAACCTTAGGCTACCAAAATTTCCCATCTTACAAATTGCACTTATTTCCCCGGATTGATTTTGTTTTGATTGTTCAATTGTATCTCAAAATTGTATTGTTTACTTTTGCGATTATTTAAAATGCTTTTCAATCGGCTGATTTACGAGTTTCTAATAAACTTGAGATAAAACATCACGGTGGTTGGCAACAACCTTTGAGATGTACTCCAGTGCATCAGATCAGTGTTCCTGTGATTATGTGCACAAATTGCAGGTCACCATCGAACTAGATTAATTACTTGCATGTTCTATTATGTTCGAATGTTTATTGTAACAAGAGTGTAATAACGCTTCAGTGTACTCAGCTCCATGATTCAGATGATGACAGTTCAGTCTCCCTAAATGGTTTTACTATGTATATATAGTTCAAGGAAAAAGCGCGGTGGTGATATCGCTGTGATGTTTCATATGATAATATTGATTGTAAAACTCACGAAATATACACATTGGATCATAGGAGTTATTAAAAAGACGGTTGCAGCGAAGAAAATTTTCTTCTAGACAAAGTCACCGTCAACCAGACAGAGCTGTACATTCGTGTATTTATATCAAATGGATGGGAAAGTTCCAGAATAATTTCCGGTCAAGGGTCAAGTTAAGAAAATTACAATTAAGAATTAAAATGCCATAATAAACAGGCGAAAGGGGGCGGATAAAACTCAAACAAAGTAGCATCATAATTAATGAGAAGATTGACATCGATTGTGCAATTGGGGGTTAGAAATGTAGAAATAACAAAAATTTATAGGATGTTTGAATAAAAAAATCTAGTGGGTTCATAATTAATGTGACGAATAATTGTTCATGCAATCAGGGATTAAATATGTAGAAATAATAAAATGACAGAATAGACAGGAAGTTCGGATATGAAAATACGGTAGTGTAAATAGCAGAGGGATTAAGAAAAACTTAAAAATAACATGAATAAACAGGAAGTTTAGATAAGAAAGGCAATGGGATAGTCAGTAATAAAAGACTTACCTGTTTATTGATGTCCATGGCAGGGACAAGGGTTGGACGTATTTCTTTTGGATACATAGCGTGGGTTTGACCTTGTGGACAGCAAGTGCCTCGGCTATGCCCAGATGTCTTGATTTTACTCCCTTTGATAGATTTGGTCGAATCTTATAATATGATTTTGAAAGATTTCTCGAATGGTGCTGAATGTGCTGAATCGAACATATGTTCTGTCAATGAACTCCTTTTACTAGCCATGCTGGATAGTGTTCACGAGCGCGTTTTCCAAGTTGGCGCCTGGCACGGCCGATGTAATCAGCTCCACAAGAGCAAGTTAACTTGTATATGCACGTTGAGGTGGCCCAATGTAACAACTTGTCTTTCGCGTTCTGGCTGAACAGTTTCTTGCAAGGAAATGTCAGTCGCAGGCTCGTGGTGAAGTATGTTTTCCTCAGAGATTTGGAGAGGCGTTTACGAAGGATTTCCGCTTCAGTGTCATCTTTGAATTCTAGGTTAGGCAGAAGTATTTTCTTTAGAACGGACTGAACTTGATCAGAAGTCTTCTTTGATTTTAGGTTCTTGTCTATGAACCTAGGCGGAAAACCGTTTTCTATCAAGGTTCCCCTGAGATTACACAGTTCTTCGTCAATCACTTCCTCGCTGAATATCTTCCGAATCCTCGAGGACATATTGTGCAATTAGGGATTAAATATGTAGAAATAATAAAATGACAAAACAGATAGGAATTAATATCAGTAAAAAGTTTGAGTACTGTAGAATAGGTCAAATAAAGTATAATTATGTCTCACTGGTATACACACAATGGTAAGGAAGTTCGGATATGAAAATAGCGTAGTGTAAATAGCGATTAAGAAAACCTTAAAAATAACACGAATAAACAGGAAGTTTGGAAAAGAAAGGCGATGGGATAGTCACTATTAAAAGAATTACCTGTTTATGATGGCATGAGCGTGAGCTTCGGCTATATCCAGATGTCTTGATTTTACTCCCTTTGATAGGTTTGATCGAATCTTGTATATTAATTTGAAAGATTTCTCGAATGGCTCGGAATGTCCTGATTTGACCAGATGTTCTGTCACCGAACTATTTACCCGTTTTCGTTCTCCTTTTACTAGCCAGGCTGGATAGTGTTCACGAGCGCGTTTTTCAAGTTGGTGCCTGGTATGGCCAATGTACTCAGCTTCGCACGAGCAAATAAACTGGTGTATGTACGTTGAAGTGGTCCAATGCGACAGCTTGTCTTTTGCGTTCTGGCTGAACAGTTTCTTGCGGGAAAACTTCAGTCTGTATGACTGTTAAATATCGATCTTTACAATTGTCTAAGCGTGGCTTCACTTTTATCACGAATAGTCTTGTCAATTTTGATCTTAACTGTCTGAAATTGTAATCATTTAATTGGTGCTATGATTCATTACCCAGTAGTCGAATCCTTATTGGTTTAAGCCCTGGATGATTTTCAACACCAGCCAGTGGATCCCTGTTTCGAATCACACTCTGTCTACTTCAATCTGAGTAGCTACTGAGTAGAATCATGCATTCTCGCATAATAATACTAATAAGTGTGGCTTCTCATAATTTAGTCTTACATAACTGCTAGTATTAATTATCAGGTGAGTATGTATGTATGTTATAGCAAACCAAATTTGAGCTCGGTCACTTCTTCTGTACGGGTCAAAAACTTCCACTGTGCATCACAAAGAGCATTTCCAGTAGGCTACCACAGATTGTTATCAACAGCTGCCCCTTCGCTTAATGGCTCCATACTGAAGTTCAAATGATCAGCCGGCTGGCCAGAAAAAATTAATAACAAGAAACTGTGGCGAAAAACCAACTAAAAGTCGATCGATCAACAAATAGATAGGATCGGTTGGATGATTTCATCATGAGGTGATATCAATTAGAGTGTAACAATAGAAGATAAGGGCCAGGCAACAGATCCTTTATTAGGGAAATCAACAGATATTTATAGATTTTCATGTACATTATTATAGCTTGTTCAAGAAAACAAACACACTCTTCTAAATGGTGATTGTTTCTGACTGAAAATTAATCTTTCATCTCTTTGTGACTGTTTCGTGAACGTCAGATCATCTATATGCTAATTGTATCCGCCTACGCAAAGTCTGCTGTGATTGATTACTGAATAAGTCTTTGTTCTTATTTTTCCCATGACCAATATTGGGGACGTAAACATTGACGAAAATTAATGTCTACCAGTTTGGCTAGCAGCCAGCTCTCACCACAAGAGAACCATCCTAGTTTCGGACTTTTTCAACGGTATGCATTCTCCATAAGGGGTTCAAAACAACGACCTTCTGGTTTCAAGGAGAGCTAGCTCGTGGACTATTCAGCTATTGGGACCCTATCCAATGGTCAGTACATGAATTCTAACTTCCGCTAATTCACGACGTAGCACGACCACTTCGAAATGTCTTCTTCGATGAACTTCTGCCTCACTTTCAGCCTGATGCATCCTACTGGTCATGACATCCTGCTAGAACTCTAGGTTAACTGATCGAATAGGGTAGTCATGTAGGAGAAAGTGGAGAAGGATTGAGCAATGTAGGTCATAGTTCAAGTGGAAACCAAATGAGAAGCGATGCGTGAGATGTCGGTACTAGAGTGACACGATTGAGATCGTGTGGCGAGAGGGAGAAGGCGATGAGAGATTATGGTCATTCGTAAATCTAGCCAACTGAGAAGAGGATAGCAGAAAACACAAGAAAGTGGAGGTATGTGTTATTGAAGCCTTATGTTCGACTCAGAACCCAAGGGATTAATAATAGTATTAATAAATTTGACAAGCCTCAGTTTACACCTACTTGAATGCATAAAACGCAGGTGGTTGTGATCACGATTTGAATTTCCTTAAACGGTTAGTGGTCTTTTGTGATTTAGTGTATTATGTGGTTAAATAAATGCTGTAATCGTATTAGATGTTAAATTTAACTGTTTTAAAATTGTCTTGTCAGCTTTTTCTTAGAGCTGGAGCACCAAATTGCCATGTTTGCTAATATTATGTGTGGAAACACCTTACGCCGCAGGCTGAATTGTTGTATTTTTTCTGCGTTTTGAAGTTTCTACAGCAACTGCACTGAGATTCCCACGGTAGGGTGACTAACGCAACGCTAAACACTCCCTCTTATCCATCAGTTCAGGACCACCAAGTAAACTAGGCGAGGTTACACCATAGACAGCTTAAGAGGTGTAACACGACTTTAACCAATCCCCTTCATCTATTCTTCATAATCGAATTCAAAACAGAATGTGAGGTGAAGAAATACTCATCCGACTTCTTATAAATTTTACCTAGATGATGAATTTTTGAACAGTTTTGATTTGACTTCAATTGCTAGATGTCATTATAAACCAGTATCAAATTAAATTGATAATTCTCATCGAGACATAAAAACAAAGAATTCAGCGAAGAAAATTCACTTTTCGACCACTTTCATTCTCATAACTGTACCAATATCAGTTCGACAGATTACTGAAAATAATCAGGGTGCACTGGATATATGGCTGTTTAGTCTTATTTTAGGACATCCCAGTTTTGGATGTATTTCTAGGAGCCTCTCCATGAAGTCGAAACCAGTGAGGTCCAATTGTGTCAAGGTGAAAATGGATGCTCATATAAAGCACTCATTGAGGGTAGCGTTGTATTACAAGAGTTGATAAAGTTAGAGATCATGGACCATTGGATAGCCCGAATAATCGTTGAGCTTCATCTCATAACCTGAAGATATCGGGTTTGATCCCTGATAGGTCTTTAGGTGTGCACAGATGAAGAGTTCATGGTTCTCAATCACTGCCCTAACTGCTATTGACTCGTGATCAAATACACTTTGAAATATATTATGCCACTGAGATGATTCAATTCGGACAGTCTTGGTTACTTTTTTCGGATCTAATTTTATACTACTAATAGTAGTATCCTTTGGAAGAAGTAAATAAACTTTGATTTGTTCAGCCTACTATCTTTAGTATTTCACGACTCATTAAAGATGTTTCTCAACACACCCATCCACTCTTCCATCCACACGCACACAGTAGTAGGCCATAGCAACTATTGTTTTTCTCAATATTTCATTTGTTAATCTGTTCAATCATTTGATTTTGTTTTTCTCTAAGTTGCGTCAAGGCTAAATTGAAAATAGCAATCAATATAATAATCAATAAAACGATCACGTGACCATATGAAAAAAAGGGATGAAAAACATTTATTGTTTACTATTATTTTTGTTATTATCATATGCATGAATGATTTTGTATAGCGATTGAGGTGTTTAGCTTCTAATGAAAAGTAGTTAATATTTTTAGCCCGAATAATTCAATCATTACACCTCTGACTGCATCACTGAGTGGGTTAGTCAGATTCAAATCTCAGTCAGTGGGACATGAGTTCCTTCAAGACTGTAGGCATACCTTGCTGGCTAGTAAGTGTTAACAATCACGAGACTGAAATCAGGGAATAGCTTCTCAACCGATTGCTTTCAACCATCCAACATCATTTGAGAGTGCAATACGATAATGAGCCATCTAGTATGTCGGCCATATTGTGAAAACCTGACTGACTGATAGAATTCGATCTGCTCCAAAAAAGCGATGGAATATGTACATGTCATTAATTAGTAACCATTATGAAATTGAAGAGTGCGTTGGTGGTACAGAGGTGGTTCGGGGTTCGATTCCCGGATCTGCCAACTCACTCCTTTACTTCGCTAAGCCAGTAATTAGACTGGTAAATAGAAAAGGTTGGGCAGGATGCTGGCTAGCATCCCCATCTATTAAAAATAAACACCACTCCTACAAAAACTTAAAGCCTTTAGCTAGAAGCCCCCTATGTTCCATTGTGAATGTAAAGGAATAAAAAAAGGAAATTGAGGTACTGTAATCCATTTTGAAGAGCGCGTCGGTGGTATAGCGGTTGGGAGGCTCACCAACCATGCACATGGTCCAGGGTTCGCTCCTGGCCACCGACGCACTCCTTTACCTCGCTAAGCCATAAATAATGCTGGTAAAGAGGAGATGTTGGGCATGAGGCTATCAACCCCGTCCTGTAAAATTAAAGACTGCTACAGAAACTTCAAGCCATTAGCTTGAGGCCCTATGTTTCCCTGGGGAACGTGAATTTAAAATTTAAAAAATCCATTTTGAAAAGGAGTAAGATTTAAGAGTTTGAAAGACATATGTGTGTGTTGTGTGTAATCGGGTTCAAGGAGGAAAAGTGTACTGTGAACAGGATCTGTTTGCTTGAACTTAATTACCTTGAACAGATGTTCTTCATTGTACTAGGCTAATAACCACAGTTATCTTGTGAGGCGTGGTGATATTGCGTGATTCGTAGACTGGAATAATTCGCTAAAAATTGAGTAATTAAGTCACATGATCAGTATCTCCGAAACTATGTTTAAATAAATAATTGAGTTTCAACATTAGGCTTTATAAAAATGTCCAGGAGTTTAAGCTGCCACACTAGAGGTAAAGACAGAAAAAATAGATTCAGAAGTACTGCGACGAATAGAAATCTACTGAAGAAAGTGAGGCTTTAATACATCTGTGAATTTATAAAGAATAATTTTGAGCCATATTATCAAACTGAGTCTCCAAACGTTGATTTTCTTTCAACATCCAGTAGACCACAATCAGGCACTTTACAGATCCCTAATTGCCTCAAACAAACTTTCCGTGAGTGGTTAGGACTCTCGCCGACCATACACATCGTCCGAGGTTCGATCCCCTGCTGGAGTACACCTGATATGAATGGTCGGCCAGAATGTTTGAGCTACTGATATCCATTATTGAATTGAATTTTTTGATTTTCTCGTCGATTGATTGGACTGAAGTGCTCGGTCTCAGGTTGACATGTCGGCTTCTTGTGAAGATGCTTCGACGATGTCTGGGCATTTAGTTACTATACAATTGGTGGGGGTGGTGGCCACCACAAGAAGCCGACATGTCAACCTGAGACCGAGCACTTCAGTCCAATCAATCGACGGGAAAATCAAAAATTCAATTCAATAATTAATATGACCCGTTGCACAAGAGGTGGCCAGCTCTCATGGCCGAAGTGGTCTAGTGGATAACGCTTTGGCGTTTGAAACTATGGGTACTGGGTTCGAGCCTCAGTGGGAACATCATCACTCACTGAGAAATGCAGGTACATCCAGATGACGAGTCCCAAATAGGACGAAATGCGCATCCTGGATTCCACTGCTAGCCACCACCCCCACCAATTGTATACTGATATCCATGCTGAAAATTCCATATTTGTACCAAAAATACAGTGCGGAATCAAGCTGTTTTCAGAAAATGGTGGTCTGTACATCTCCATCATGGCGGTCGGTATCGTAAAGTTTTGAATACCTTTCAACGTTTATGTGTGATATATTGGCAGCTTGTCTGACTGCAGCACTTGGTCTGACTTGCTGAACTCAGATAATACCGTGATGATGAACGCCAATAATGACGAGCCCAGGTCCAGGACTTCGTGTGGACTGCCTCCAGTTATCCAGCATATATTCATTGTTTTTAAATCAGAAAATATTTAAACAATATTGTACTTTCAATTAGATCTCATCAGGCTTAACTCTAATATATATAAGTTTACAAATAAAAATTCAAATATAAACCAATCATGGTGTTTTGTCTATAGGATAATACGATGGTGAATATAAATTGTGCAGTTAGTCATAATAGTGGTAATGATAATATTAATAATAGTAATAATAATAATAAGGGTCTTATCAATAATAAGGATGAAAAAATGAGGCAATCTGTGATAACACGAATAATGAAAAACAGTGTGATTAAACAAACAATTGTTCAGGTGGAAGTAGTCGATAAAGGCTAGTAAGAACAAATGAACCGATTACGTAATGTTAGATTGTAGGGGAAAGAAATGAAACACGTTTATAATGAAGATGTGATAAGATTAAGGGATGATAAGAGAGGGAGCGATTGAAAATATAAACAAGGGGTGGTGTAGAAGTCATTAGTTGGTTATGTCTTATTAGGCCAACAAGAGAGGGATAATAGCTGTACGAACTTCATTTGAATGCATAGTTTAGGTTTAATAGTTCGAATGCCTATCGCCTGCCTCAGCTGTGTGCAGCAGACGAATACGAGGTCTATTGGAATATTTAATAAATTCAAATATTTAAACACCTTATCCAAATTTAAATCTGATATTAGCTGAAACTATTTCGTTGAACTATCAAAGAGCACACTGGATTTTTATTCAAATAGAATGCTCTAGAATTCAAGATATATATATATATATGTTTGTGTGTGTGGTTCTACCTAGGACTCATTAGTAGAATATAACTGCTTGTGATATTAGTGGTGCTTATTGTTCTCCATTTTCAATGTCATTAGTTTTATTATCTTCGTCTAAATCGATACTATCTTCCCATTTTTACAACATTAGTTGATACTCATAATCTCAAAGTGTCAAAGTTCAGTCTATAGGTCACTGCATAGTGTAATCCTGGTATTACTTAACCATGTCTTTATTGCGTAATGACACTATTAGAAGAATCATTTCTATCGATTTTTTCGTCTTCTTTCTTTCCTCTCCAGAGTTATTAGTAAATGCCTCAGAAATCAAAGGCTTCGGTAGAAGAATAAACCCTAAGGAAGCGATAAAATACAATACAGTCGGAGAATAAGTCGGATCAAACCGGGAAAGAGTCAATCAGCTAACAACTACAACATCTCATCACAACTCAACTCAGTCGATAGAAAAAAACCAGTTAAAAAATGGCTAGTTTCATTGCAAAACAACTCATTGGCAATCAGTTAGATTCAGTGAAAGGTAAGGCTTCATTTGTTTCATCATAGGGATTTGATTAAATTTCTTTTTTTAACTTCATCTTGAGGTGACATCAATTAGAGAACCATTGGAAATACACCAGGGATGGCTGCATAGCTGTTTCATCCTATTTTGGGACTCTTCACAAGTGCTAGTACTGGATCTCACTGGAGATATAACTCAGGATTACCAGGTTGCGAAGAGAGCCTATCGGTCGGTGGCATAGTGTGGTTAGGACTCTCGCCCACCATGCATATGGTCCGGTGTTCGACCCTCCGCCGACGCACACTTGATATCTATGGTTGGCCTGTAAAATTTGGCCTACTGATATCACATGCTGAAAATTTCATACTTGTACTAAAAATACGGTTTGGAATCAAGCTGTCATCAAAATAAAAAATTTAGGCGCTGAGACAGAATCCACAAATCACGAATTAACGAAAATCAGAATTCATGGGCTAAATAGTCGACGGGATCTCCTCGTAACCTGAAGGTTCTGGTTTCAATCAATAGAAGGTTCCTGTTCTTACACTGATGAAGAGTTCTAAGTTGGGACAAAACAGCCATCCAGTACCTCTAGATAGGTTTTAGTGGTTGTATGACTGATACCAGCTAAACGTCCAACTTGAGATAATTATTAATCAACAAAATTTAGTCTAAATAGCCAAACTACTTAATAGTAGCATGGTATTAAAACGCTTAATTTTCAGCGGTGTGTTTCTGAAATCAAGCTATGTCATAATTTTGGTGATTTGAGTTTGAATATCAATAAAAAAGATATATGATGAAATGTTAACTGTGGATCTTTTGAAGAGCAGTGCTGGTGAAGTAATTGTCGATTGCCATAAAGTTTATCATCTAAAACACTGATTCGTAATCAATATTTGAGGAGGGGATGAGGCTTGGTTTATAGAAATAAATATGTCCTGTTTAAACAGTCTTGGTTCCACTGTATTTCGCTACCTAAGAGAATTTTGAAAAGATCTAGTGGTCTTTTTTCAGGAGAGTCGAGCCTCAGGTGTACTTTGAAAACATCATTTCTTTCCCTCGTGGTAAGTAATAAAATATGGTGAGTAATATTGAGGTTAGGCCTAGAGTTACCAGGCATGGAGAGAAAGTCACTTGGTAAGCCCGTGAATCTATGTCGATTGAGACAGCTAGAACACGCCTATACATGCCGAACTGCTGACTTCCTCGTCATGAACTGTTAACTGACATAGGATCAGGTTGAACAAGAGTTAAGGGTGGTCAAATCAAATCGCGGGATCAACCTACCAACTATTTGACTATTGGTTTGGTGAAAATTAATACCTGAAGACTATTTTCAATATGACTAGAAACCGTTCTCATCAATGTCACAGATGCATTCACTCTTTGTTACTACACTTCCTGCTCTTCATTCTTCCCCAATGATAGTTCTTTTGAAGAGAATTTTTCTATTGGTTACAGGATTTCATCGTCAGCTGACATTGGTTAGAGAACCATTGGGAAACCAGTAATGGAGTACTGGATAGCTGTTTCATCCTAATTTGGAGCCCTTCATCAGTACGCGTCCACCGGCAGGGTTTCGAACCCCGGACCTTCTAGTTACAAGGCGACCTCGAAGACCGTTAATAGTCAATCAGATCTCTACAAACCAATTATTATTACTATTATATCCTTTAGTTCCTAGAGGAACATATGGCTTCAGCGCCCCACGCGTCTCTGTTGCCTTCTGTTTTCTGCCAGCTTTTTCACTCCGCTCCAAGTCTGCCCACACGCTTTCATCTCCTCTTCTCTGCATGACCTCCTCCAAGTCACCCTTGCACTGACGACCAACTCGCCGCTTCCCTTTCGAGTTCCACTCGAGTGATGGCTTGTCTAGTGATGTCACTTGATGGTTTCCTCAGGGTATGGCCAATCCATCTCCATTTCTTCCTGCCTATTTATTGCACTATAGTTTCATGGTTGGTTTGCTTTCATAGATCTTTGTTGCTGATCTTTTCTGGCCGGCCATCTGATCTCGAGTATTGAGCGAAGACAACTGTTAATGAAGGTTTGAAGTTTGTTTGAGGTGCCCTTTATGACCCGCAGTGCAAGTCTCTGATCAGTATAGTAGCACTGACTCACTTCACATTGGAGTTGAGAATCCGGATGTTATTTTTGATGCTGAGTGATGCTGACCTCCACACAGACCTAAGAGTGATGAAAACCTTTCTTGCTTTTCCGATTCTGGCTTTGATATCCTCGTCAATTCCGCTGGCCTGTAGTTGAAACGATGCTTCCCAGGTGGGTAGGTAGATGAAGGAGGTTGTTTCTTTCAGGTTCCTCCCATTTATGCTGGCTGATTGTTGTCTATTGTTGTTGTTGTTGTTGGTGGTGTTGCCCAGGAATCTTCATCACTTCTGTTTTCTCTATGTTCACTTGAAGTCCTATCTTTGATGCTTCTTCTGCCAGCTTGTTGCTTTTCACTTGCATATCTTCGAGTTTTTGAGAAATCAGACTACCAAACCAATACCTGAAGATTTTTTCTATATATTAATATGTTATAAGGAAAGTGAGAAGGCGAACGGAGTTGAACTTCAATGGAGAGTTCTACATTGAAACTCGGTCATTCAGTCAGTCAGTCAGTCAGTCAGTCAGTTTAGAATGATAATAATGTAACAACAGAAGACAAGGGCCAGGCAACAGATCGTTTTATTACGGAAATCAACACGTATTGATATAAATTTCACATGCATTATTATAGCCTAGTCAAGTAGACAAATGCAGTCTTGTGATTGGTTGTTTTCGAGTTCCTCGGAAAGTGGAGCCATCTATCTGCGAATCATATTTGCCCACATTTAAGTTTGCTGTGATTGGTTGTTAAAACAGCCTTGTTCATATTTTCCCACGGCCCATATTAGTGACCTAGACATTGACGTAGATTAATGTCAACCAATTGGCTAGCAGGCTGCTCTCACCACAATAATAGTGATAAAGCTTTATTTCAGACAATAAGCGGTCACATTGTATAGGAACGTTCAGCTTACTTAGTTCCAAAGTATTTCGTCTTCATACAGGTTTTACACTTTAAGGGGAGCAACCCACAATGTCGCTGCCCCTCGTGAACTATATTTTAATGTAACAACCCCCTTCTCAAGCGTGAGGCTAGCAGCCCCACCCTGTAAACATGGTTGCTACAGAAACTTCAGCGAGCACTGAGCATCAAAAAAAAGATCCGAATTTTCAACTCCAATGTTAAGTCAGTCAGTGCTACTAACTGTATGGTTCAGAGACTTAGAGCGTCATAAAGGGCCCTTAAAACCAACTACAGACCTTCATCAACAACTGCTTCCGCTCAATACTCAAGGTCAGATGGCCGACCAGAAAAAATCAGCAATAGGGATCTCTGAGAGCAAACCAAACAGGAACCGACCGTGCAATAATATGGTTAGTTACCAAGGGAGTGAGAGATTGAATACAGTCTCTTTGTCCGTGTGCATAACTTTGATCTGAAACGTTTGATTGCAATTGCTTCAACAGTAAATCATTGTAGATTCTCTGTTGTATGTTTAATATTTTGAAGGATTTGGAAATGTCGACAAAATGACCGATGTCCACAGGGTGGGTGTCTGGTAGTTGTACTTTGTAAATATCTGCTTCCTTTTAAGCATAAGTTTCTTGGAATACGCCCTGAAAACCCGATAGAAGCCCTTCTTTCTGTCCTTCCAATGTACTTGCTGCCGCAGTTACAAATAAATTTATGAATGCAGTTGGAGGTACTTATCCAGTTTCGACTGGCTTATAGTGCATGTAGTGCTTCATAGTGTCACCAGCTTAGCTGAAGGTGGGAAGCATCTCTTTATTGCTGCTTTCACCCACTTGTCAACCTTTTGTGATACGCCTTCTCCTTTGTGAATGGGAGGCAAATAAACACTTTCCTCTTTCCAACTGTTGGATACTTCGCTTTCTCATCTTTTTCTCTGCTGTACTTTAGGATACATCCCTTTGGATACTCGTTTTCCTTAAGGCATTTTTCAACAAAGCTTAATTCTTCCTCCACCTTGTTAGACGAACATAACTTTCTGGCTCTGTGGTATAGTGTTCTTACTAATCCTTGCCTATAGCTTATAGAGCAGAAGCTGTTGTGGTGAAGATACTGTCCAGTTCAGGTTTTTTTCTTCAGATGAACTTTCCAACCGTTCCATCGTCTCTTCTTCCAGGAAATTGAAGTCATCGTTGTGTTCCTAATTAAGTGAAAAAAAGGCGACTTCCTATAAACGTTTCCAGTGGATATTGATCGGAAAAACATCAGAATTCAATGGGTCTAAAAGAATAAAAAATAGGAATACCCATGTGCCATTGGGAACGGTTTCAATCCATCTCATAAACAGTTCTAACTTATTTGTTCATAGCATCTCTAAGACCCTAAACTAAACAGTCTATACTTTTCTATATGGTTGGCTGAAACCAACTGTCATATGGATTCATGGCTGGTTTTGGTTTGACCACTACTAACTCTTTTCCCTACCCAATTTTATGTCGGCTGATATTCCCTGTCCAGGAAAGAGATACCTTTATTGGCGTAACATGTGTCCCAAGCATCTCAGTCGATGTAACTTCACAACCTCATTGAGTGAATTTCCTTTCTCACCTAACACTCTGCGTCTAGCTAAATATCTGTCATCATATCATTACCATTTAACAAGGGAGATAGTAAGCATGTAATAACAGAAGACAAGTGCCAGGCAACAGATCGCTTATTTACGAAACCAACACATATTTATAGATTTTCATGTACGTATTATAGATTATTGTTAGCAGAAAAACACTCTTCTGATTGGTTGTTTCTCACTGAAAGTTAACCTTCCATCTCTTTGTGACTGTTTTTTCAATGTCAGGTCATCTCTATGCTAACTGTATTTGCCTACGAAAAGTCTGCTGTGGTTGGTTCTTGAATCGGTCTTTGTTCATATTTTTCTCTCGACCAATATTGGGGGACGTAAACATTGACGTAAATTACTATCTACCAATTAGGCTAGCAGCCAGTTCTCACCACAAGCAAACATCCGTGGTCAAAGACAGCTAATCTCTTCTGATCTCTCACTTTCAATAGCTAAGTCTCACAGCTATTAAAATGTACGCGGTGAACTTGTGAGAAGTGCACAAATCCTCTGGTGAACAGGCGGATATCACGTCTACGCCAGGGATGATATATACGCTGGTAAATGGCACATGAACAATTTTTATCCGTACCGAAATGTCGTCTACAATCACGGCAGTAGGGCTGATGCGAACTGCCAAATAAATGAAATTATCAGTATGGTGAACAACTTCACTTCGTATGTTCAATCGAGCAATCATCGTAGACCGGTCCTGAGGCATAATCTCACAGAAACGAAGAGTGTTCCGAGTTTACTAAGATTTCTACTGAAAGGAATTCTCTAAATTTTAAACATTTTCATAAGTAAGTTTAGACAAAGCAATAAGAAGACGTAATTTGTTTGAATTGTGTATGTAATGTATTTCCGCAGCACACATTTCGAACAATCTGATCCATCACACACGGACTTGTCATAGGAATGAATATACAAATGAAATTAATAAAGAGTTAAGAGTTGAGAAAATAGACAAGTTAGGTCAAGTTAAAAGGACATATTGAAGGTCAAAATAACAATGAAGATCAATCACTAAACCTAATAACAGAGGTAATAGTACATCTACCCTGGCTGGTATCAAAACAAAGTTTACCAAGGGAGGTTTAGTGTGATGACGAATTATTGCTCTGTACACATAAAGGTGGTTTAAACTTTCTCATTGCTAGGGCTTCCACAAAATTTAGGATACGCCCCAGATTGTTCGAAATGTGTGTGTGTGTTGCGCAAATACACATTACACGATTCAGACAAAGCACGTCTTCTTATTGCATTGTTTAAATTCATAAATGGAACTAATTGTTTTAAAATAAGTGAATTTATTTCTCCCTTCGTTTTTTTTCCTCCTTCCTATTCTTCAACACAACACACTTTTAGGTGCATTAGGTGATAAAAAAGACGAAGGAGAAGGTGTCCTCGGTGGACGTAAAGAAATCGATCCCGAGGTGGAAGCAGCATTACGTGAAGCCGAAGAGAAGCGAGAGGCTAAACACCGTAAAATGGAAGAAGAAAGAGAAGTAATGCGTCAAGGCATACGGGATAAAGTAAGCAGACTTGTTTTTCTTTCTTATCTTGGCGGATAAAATATTTGCATAGATTTTATTTTGATAAGTCACATAGTGTTACACAGTAATATTAACTTATGATGTGTAACACACTGTGTGACTTATCATAATAAAATCTTATCCAAAATGGAGTTATACTCTACCACGGCAGTGTCCAAGTTTAATACTTATATCAACATAGACTTTGATTCACATCCCCTAAAAAAAGGCGAAAATAAATGTATGACTCTGTATACTACTGACTGATTCGTTGATATGTGTAGTTTGGTAATATTTACATGGATCAGTAATGCTTACTAAGAAGCCAGATCACTCTAGTAATTTCAACATCGGAGGGAAGATTTATTCGTTTTCGAGTCGAGCTCATCAGTGGTGAGGTCGGGCTGCCTAGTCGCCTACAGAGCACAATGTGACAAATCTATTCAGTTACTTCTATTCAGTTATACTTCGTTTTACCCATCTATTTACGTGTATGAAGAACACACTATATTCAAGTGCACTAAGTGGCCCTAAAAAGGGCCGGTTTCACGTTCTCTGGCTCCCAAGCCACACACACACACATACCGGTCTTAGGCCTTCACTTTATCGGTCTTCTTGGGCAGCAGCACAGCCTGGATATTAGGCAGGACACCACCCTGGGCGATGGTTACACCACCGAGCAGTTCGTTCAACTCCTCGTCATTGCGGATGGCCAATTGCAAGTGACGAGGGATGATACGGGTCTTCTTGTTGTCGCGCGCGGCACTGCCAGCCAATTCGAGAACTTCAGCGGCCAAGTATTCAAGAACAGCTGCCAAATAGACTGGAGCCCCAGCACCGACGCGTTCAGCGTAGTTCCTCTTGCGTAGAAGACGATGAACACGGCCGACTGGGAACTGAAGACCAGCACGAGCAGATCGGGCCTTTGCCTTTGCACGAGACTTTCCACCTTTACCGCGACCACTCATGATTGTACGTTAGGGCAGAGAAATGTGTACCTTATTTTGAGCCACTATGAACATAACTTCATGGTGGCCTGCAAAAATAGGAATTTACCTATATGCAGTTTCACTTGAAGATCAGCAACAGGGAGGGATCTCTAGGAACGAACCGACCCAGAAACAACTAAATGTGCAACCCATATGCAGGAAGAAATAGAGGTGGATTGGATTGGCCGTACTCTGAGAAAAAAACCATGTAGTGAGTGACATCACGCTGTACCATCGGTCGAGTGAAACTCGAATGAGAGTTGGCGAGTTGGTCGTCAGTGTAAGGGTGGGGTGTCATAAAGGAGGAGATAAAAGCATGTGAGAAGACTTGAAGCGAGGTGGGAACGTTGGTGGGGAGCCAAACGCGCAATGGAGACGTTCCTGTGTTCCTCTAGGAACGAAAGATAATAATATTAACAGCATTATTCCATAATTTAATAATATCAAAGATCCTTCTGTTATTTTTGTTTTACTCTTCTCTATTTAGTATGGAATTAAAAAGAAGGAAGAAGAAATTCCAAATGATTTTGATTTTTCAAGCCCTGAAGGTCGTCTTGGTCGTAAACGTAAAACACCAGCTGAACTGGCTGCTGAAGCAAATGAAGCCGAAGATGAAAATATTTTGACAAGTAAATTTTTGTTTTAATATTTCTATACTACTTTAAAACAGGCTACTTAGTAGTACAAACAGTTTTATCTAAATTTATCTAACCTTATTGGTGTATAGGTAGTAATATGTGAGCTAAAACTTTAATTGTGTAATTCAATAAAGTGTAAGATCAATGCATTATACATCAAATTCATGTCTACTGAACAACGGAGTAACTCCCTGTCTTTTGAAATGTTAAGTGGTACCGTTTAATTCAGTTGGGACATGTCGGAGCCGACATTTCGACAGAGGGCAAACGCTCCAGTTCAATCGAAGAGAAAGTATGAAGTGAATTAAAAGATATCCGATACCCGTTGCAAAAGGGGTGGCTGTCGTGGCTTCAGTGGTCTTTTGGATAACGCATTGAAGTTTGAGACGATCGATACTCGGTTTGAGCCTCTTTGGAAACATCATCACTCACTGACAGGGGAATGCAGGTATATACAGTGGCAAACCCCAAATAGGACGAAATGCACATTATTCTTGATTCCACTGATAGTCACCAACCATTAAACTGGTTCACTGGTTAGTGGATTCAAGTTTCATTCGGTACCTGGAGCCTGAATTCCAGTGCACGTGGAGTACAAATAGCTGACAGGTAATAAGGATCATGAAACGTGAGTTCTGTAATATCTACCTACTTTCACTTATACTGTTACACCATTCAAATGATTCTATACAATTCTGAAGGCTAAAGAACCTGTCAACAAAACACCTCAGAAGTGATAAATCTAAACAGTGATGAAGTGCTCACCATAAAATCAATTTGACTTGTTCACTGGTCATATTCTTTATTCACAAATGACACACAGTTTGCGGGGAATATTCACTATATTTAATTCAATTGAGACTTTCCTATCAATTGATTAGACTGGGTTCGAACCCGGTGGGTGCTTACTGATGGAGAGCCTTAAACTCCCAGGTTTTCCAATGGTCCTCTAACTCATGTCAGCTCATAATTAAATCCTCCAACTAACTGATTAGACATTTGAATAAAATCAATTCGGGATAAAGTACATTCAGAAATAATAATAATATGAGTGTTATCAATCAAATACAATCAGATGGGAAATAAGACGAGTGTTTATATAGCCAAAATAAGTAGCTTGTTAGAATGCACGTGATTGAAATAGAATTTTAAGATCATGTATTATCCTCCTCTGATTTGACTGACTGACTGACTAACTGACTGACTGACTGACTGACTGGTGGTGGTAATAACATCTTCCATATTTCTGGTATTTGCGTTGAGTCACTTCTAATGCATGTGTTGTGTTGGGTGTAGACTCGATGAACCAGGATTCAGCAGTCAATCCTTCTCTCTCCACCTACATATATAACTTTTTAGAATTTTATCCCTGTCCCACACACTCAATTGTGTGGTTGTGTGTTAGTGCATGCAGTGCTGGTAGTCGGAGAGAAAGATTGACTGCTGAATCCTGGTTCATTGAGTCTACACCCAACACAACACATGCAACAGAAATGATTCCATGCAAATACCAAAGATAGGGAAGATATTATTACCACCAGTCTATCCCATTTCAATCCACATACATTATAACATTCTAAAAAGTTACTTATTTTTATTATAAAACATCTTATTTCCCATCTGATTGTATTTGATTGAAAACACTAATATTATTTCTGAATGTACAGTATCCTATATTACTGGTTTCATTCAAATGTCTAATCATCTATTTTTACTCATGTATACAAATGAAGCAAGAAAGTTGTGTGTGAGTAGTGCCTTTATATGATTATGAGTGGCAATAAATTGTATTCGAAACATGGTCATCAGTTAATACTGTGGTGAGAGCTGGCTGCTAGCCAAATTGGTAGACAGTAATTTACGTCAATGTTTACGTCCCCAATATTGGTGGAGAGAAAAATATGAACAAAGACTGATTCAAGAACCAACCGCAGCAGACTTTTCGTAGGCAAATACAGTTAGCATAGAGATGATCTGACATTGAAGAAACAGTCACAAAGAGATGGAAGATTAACTTTCAGCGAAAAACAACCAATCAGAAGAGTGTGTTTGTCTGCTAACAATAATCTATATTAATGTACATGAAAATCTATAGATATGTGGTAATTTCCTTAATAAACGATCTGTTTCCTGGCCCTTGTCTCCTTTTGTAACAATATTACTGTATAACAACACTGTGTAATTTATCAAAATGAAATCTTATGTATACTGGAGTTATACTGTAACACAGTGCCCAAGTTTTATACTTTTATCCTTATTGGATAGTTTCATTTTGGTATGCTTTAATTCACAACCACCCATAACATTGTAACATTCTGTTTACCAATTTCGTTTTTTCGTGTGTTCTACCTTCGCAGGTATGTTACCAGAAAATATGAGAAATATGGCAAATAAAGTGACAGAAGTTCCTGGAAAACTCATTTCAGAAGCTAGCGAAAAAT